>JBCJKH010047821.1:49002-70165 GCA_039877255.1 Loriculus beryllinus | reverse complement strand
CCCTGGATCAG
The DNA here is from genome assembly GCA_039877255.1 of Loriculus beryllinus. Classification (NCBI taxonomy): domain Eukaryota; kingdom Metazoa; phylum Chordata; class Aves; order Psittaciformes; family Psittacidae; genus Loriculus; species Loriculus beryllinus. The sequence goes on along the minus strand of JBCJKH010047821.1, from coordinate 70,154 downwards.
CTTGGTGGCAGCATCTTGCCTGTAGGAGAGGCTGGAGCTCCTGCTTTCCACCACCTCAAAGAGCCCATGCTTGGTAAGTGAGAGTGGGGATTTGGAAGCCACAACCTTTTGCATGACTACTGTCAGTTGTTGCTGCTTCTACTCCATGCTGCTGTTTCTCAGCAGAAATATAGAATAAAAAGGAAGGAAGCTACTTATAATAGAGGTAGGCATCTGAAAGGAAGAAGAGGCCAAATGTCCACAAGAAGTTTTTAAGTGTAAAATACCTCTGAAGATGCTAAGGTTGAGAGGCTCCCTTTGAAAAGTCTGCCTTCCTAGCTGCCCTTGATTTTATTTAAAATATTGATTTTCTGAGCCTTCAAATGTTCTCACCTGGTTTAATCTGGGCATGGACAGACATGTTAAATGTGTTCCTGGCCTGGTGTGCATTGCTGTGACAGTCCTGCAGCATTTTTCAAGGGTCTCTTCATACTCTTCTGTGGCTATGAGGTATTGTGATGTGTGTGTCTTTGCCACAGAGCCAACTTCTGTTTATGTTTTCATGAAGTTTTATCAGATGGCAAAAAAATCAAAACAACTGCATTGTAGACCCTAAAGCCCCATCTCATTGACATTATAGTTCAGAACTTGCCACTAGGCATTTAATTTTTTTGTAGAACCAACTTTAAAGAGAAAAGGATTTATGAAAGGATAAAGGTACAGTCTAAAGAATCTTCTTCCATTCTACTCTTGCAGTCATGAGCTCCTGGACATAATCTGAAGCCATTATAGCTCTGCACTTCTGCAGGTCATTCTTACCTTCTTCAAACTCTCCCACCAATGCCTCTGCTTTCCAAAAAACCCAGTGAATCTCTGGTGCACCAGAGGAGCAAGCGCTGTGTGACATTTAGTACCCATGTGCTGCCTTTCCTTGGGTGTTTCACTTAAAACAATCAAGACCAGCTTTCTCATCTGAGATAGGGACAGTCAGACCTGTGGACCTGAAGCCGATTTGTTTGTAACCTTCAGCTTTTTTTTTTTTTGTTATCTGAGCCCTTAGAGTTCCTTCCCTCTCCTTGCTGTCTTTTCCATTGGAAAAGCATATGGGGATTTCATAGGTCTAAGTGCTGCTCTCTCATTGGTTTTAGGTCAAACAGAATGAAAAAGAAACAAGGGCTGAAAAATAAAAAAGAAATAAATGAAACCATGAATGCGTGGGAAACATATTAACGGAATATGTTTTACATTCAGAAATATTTCCATAATGCTTCTATGTAGTGTGTGTTTATTTTTCTTTGAACAATAACATTAAAATGTGTCTAATTCAATTATTCTCTGCATTCATTGAATGAGTTTTCCTTGATGAAGAGTTCTCCTACACTACCCCAAGCTACAAATTCCATACGATATTTGAATCCTTTTAATTGCTGATATTAAGTGTCGATCATTCTGCTGTAAATTGGCAGCATGGTCAGAGAAACAAATTCCTCTCTCAGATACATCAGACAGTCATTCAATTAACAATGAAAGCTTTATTGACACAGTAGGAATTCATTATGTGAAATATTAAAAAAAGCCCTCCATGACTAGTTAAAAATAAAAGAGATACTTTTAAACATGGTGGATTATCTACATGCAGTTATTAAAATTATTCATGCAGAATTTGAAATTATAGTTATAGTGAAAATATTTTTCTCAGAGGCATAACCAGCATTTCTGTTGAAAAATAAGTTGGACTTTGAAAAGAAGAATATGATGTACTCATCCTTATTTCCATAGACTTCGTGCATTTTCTTGATTAAAAGCCTTAGATTTTATAAGTTATGGCTTTAGACTTGCTGCATAAAGAGCTTCATGGCTTATTCTGTTAGAGTCTAATTTGAAAGAAAGTTCTTCCTCAAGGGTTTAAGAAGTAATTCATAAAATGGTAAGAATAATAAATATTGTGCTTTAACTCATACACTAGGGTAGATAGACAGATTTTGTACACCTGGGTGTAATTTTAGTTAATTCACACAAGAGACAGGCTGAAAGTTTATTGTTTGGAAGGAGAAAAATGGCTTAAATCTTGTATTTGCAAAAATGATTATATTAGCTTAAATGAAAATGCTACTCTATTAATGGCTTCAATAAGCTTTGCATTTGGAAAAGTATTTTAATATAAAGTTACCTGAAGTTTACTGCAACTTAAAATATGTAAGTGAGGGAAAAGTACTTACTTTGATTTATATGTCTTTTGGAGGTGTAATTATTGGCTTTTTACTCACCTATGTAAAACAATGTACTTTTGTAAATGGATTTCTGGCCACTTTACTCCTTTTTTTTTCTACATAAAAAGTAAGCACTGTCAATCAAAGAATTTTAAGGTTTATTTCCTCTTTAGAAATGATTGATAGCCTTTTAGATTTACAAGTTGACAAGTTAAAGGGTGCTATTGGTATAATTATGTACTAAATTCACAGTCTTTCAATTTAAATGTCCTTTTAAAACCGCAAGATTATCATACCTGTATTTTGAAAAGTGGGCCAGTCAGTTTGGGTTGGTATACAAATTGCTTCCATTAGCCTTGGGACCTATTTGAATTTAGTACAGTTTTTTAAAGTTAGTAGTACTTTCAATAGTACTTTTAAAATTTAGGGTAATGGGATTGCATTTTAAGTACAGTATTTGTTAGCTTGTTTCTAATGTATGGATGTCAAGAACACAAACAGAGTTTCTTATTGATTCTTTTTTTCTAATCATAAAAAAAAAATATCAACCCCATTCTTTGAATTAGAGCAATGGGAAATGTGTTACTTTGAATGGACTTCAAAGGCAGAGACCAGGCTCCTTTGTACTCAGGGCAAAGGCAGAACATTGCCTTAGCCTCCACAAATGGTGGCCTGAGCTTTGGCTCTTCCACAGTGCTTGGAGATCAGAATATCACCTTTTCCTTGCAGTTTTTCCAGTTACTGACAGGAACTATTGTGGCCTTAACACTGAAGGTGGGGTTAAGTATTTAAATAGGGCTTTTTCTTTAAGATATGAGTAATTATATTTGACTTGGATTATAAATGTACTGAGGTATGGAGGACTGATCTCATCCAGTCTGTGGTTAAATGTTCAGGCAGTTAAAGATTTTTTCTTATTTATTTTAATTAATATTGAAAGGGTTGAACAGTTAAAGACTGAGTGATATTTGACAACTACAGTTTAGGACCCAATCCTGCAAATTGCTGTGTGCAGCCTCTCGCCACCACTGAAGTAAAGCTGAAGCTATTTGAAGCAAAAAGTTTTCAGTATTTCTCAGAGGATGCTTGATGCCTGGTGAGATTGTACCATAAAATTAACATATTTTTTGGTCATTTAGTTCACAAAATACCCACAGAAAATACTCTGTGGATTTCAGATGTGTTGAATGTGTGGGAAGATACGAGAAAATGACTGCTATCTCTGGGGGGATTTCAGAACTGGCCTCCATTTATAATATTGCAGAATTTAGTAACTACCTTCCCAAAGGATGTAAAGGGAAAATGGCCATAAACTAGGCTGAATTAGAGAAGAAACACATTTGACAGAACCACACTAAAATCGTCTAATTTATTTGCAAAAGAAATGTAAATTAGAACTGTAGTGGGTGGGTTTTTTTAATCTTTCCAAAGCAATGCTATTTTTTATAATAAATATAAATAGCAGTAAATTAATTTATTGTAAAATTTGAAGAAAGTCTAAACTACATGAGTCCACAATAAGAAGCCATGTAGGGAAACTCAAAAGGTAATGAAACTGGGGATTTACAAACCCAGGTACTCTGATGTTTTCTGCAAAACTACACAACAGAGTGGACAACATGTGGCTAAGGCGTCAAAAGAAAAACAGGGAAAAAGCCATATTATCCCAAAAAACAACACAAGCACAAGATGGGGAAAAGCATTATTCTCACCTTTTCCATACAATGACCTGAATATAAATAAAAGATCAAATTCAGATATTCATGATGAAAGGAAATGCAAGTGAAAAACTGAGGAGGCTAGAGGGATGCCATGATCTTTAGGGCAATTAAAAACTTCTGATAATAACCCAGAAAGTAAAGTAAAATCTGGAAAGATTTCTAGTCTTATGTTACCGTAACACTAACATTTCAGGATATGCTCAGAAGATTCCTTTTTGATATTACAGAAATGTTGAGATTCTGCTGGGCTGTCTGCCTCTCCAGCCAGGAGGATATCAAAATCTGATTCTTTGGTTGCCAGTGGGAACATCTGCTGTAGAAGTGTGATTTGGAAATAATAATTTAAACGGAACAGTTTTGTTAAAAAGTGGACTACTCTGTGAGATTGTTTATGGAACAACAATTCATTAAAAACGAGCTAGGGATTAGATACTGCTTTAATGACAACAATATGGTCTGGCTAAAAGTCTTTAATGTTAGGAGTGTGAAATTATGTTCTTTTCACTTGAAAGGTAAAAAAATCATGACATGTTTATCAGACTGATGGAACTGTGTAACTTGCTTTGGGATAAGCATTGTTGAGCTATGTGGGAGTGCATACACAAGTGAGGCTTGGAGATACAGTTTGATGCTGAATCTCTTTGCACTAATCAGATGGCATCATTCTAGCCACATAATAAAATTAATCATAAAACCATTATAAAAATGCAAGATATATTAATAATTTAGAAGTTAGACTTTGTGCAAGAATTTGTGGGCTTTTTTGCTATGAATAAACTAAGACAAAATAACAGAAACTTTAAAATGACCCAAAAACTCAAACCTTCCTACAAAAAAAAAAAAAAAAAAAAAAAGGATGGATATTTAAAAATCCATATTTTTTTTTGTTTTTAATTTTGTACTTAATTAAAAAAATTGCAAACAAATTGCTGTGGAAAATTTCATCATCTCTTTATTGGCATGGGAGAGTCAAGATGCGCTGTTTGGAGATGCTTGAGAATGCTTGACTGTTATTCCAGTTCACCAAAGCACTTAGGAAATTTTAAGTACATGTTGAAGTCTCACTACCATCTGAGCTTTAAAGTGATCATATGACTGGAAATATAGCTAGAAGGTCATTCAATGCAGTCCCCTGTAATTATAGGCAATCATATAAAAAACATAATATGCTCAAATTTGCTTTGCTGAAAGCAAATGGGTTTAAGTATGTGCTTACAGATAAGCATGTGCTTAAAGGCTTGGCACAATCAGAGGTTTGATTAATGCAGGCAGACCAGCATTTTCATGAAGATTAAAGTGTTCCACTTCTATCATTTCTCCCTTCTATTTTACTGGACAAGGACTGTGGAAAGATGAACTAAAAACATTTTTTTTTTAATTCATTAAGACTTTGGATCAGTTTAGTGCTGATTGGAGCCTGAGACGCGCTGCTGAAGTCCGTGTTGACGAGTAAATAATAAAGCCCCTGCCAAGACAAACGCCTGTAGTTCACAACAATACTATACGTGATCATTGCACATGGAGCATATTAAGCATATAATAGAATCTGGAACAATGAGAGTCCCTAATAGTTCCTTCTCTTTTCTTGCAATCACAAAGGACCTTCTTCATAGTATGAAAGCGGGAAAAAACTCAACTTGAAACATGGGGTGTATTTATCAAATTAATTTAATCATGGCTTTCAGAGATAATAATTGCTTCCTATTTGGAAGAAGTATACAACATCCCCAAATTGTCCAACAAGCTTGTTTTAGGAACTTAAGTGGGAAGGTTTACACTGCTGTTTGAACCAAAGCCTCAGAATCAACCTCAGTGTTTGAACCAAGACTTCATAGTCAGTGCTGATTTCAGTAAAAGGGGATTTTGCCACGATCCTTCCACAGTCTTGCAATGCATTGCCAATTGTTACAGTGCAACAGAGCCTGCTTGCTATGTGTTTGTCACATCATGATGATGTTTGTTGTTGTTTCAGCTCTGAATGAACCCACCATTGACTACGGTTTCCAAAGGTTACAGAAGGTTATACCCCGGCACCCTGGTGACCCTGAACGCTTGCCAAAGGTCAGCACAAAGTTTATTATTTTATTAAATCTTGTAAAGCTGGTTACCTCATGTTTTTGTCTGAAAATGCAAGACTGCAAATGTAATGGTCCTGGTTTGGTACCCAATCCAGATAAGTTGATACAGAGGCATGACCAGTAAAGCCCAATCAGCAAATTTCATTATAGGCTTATGAGACTTCTCTAAATTTCTGAATCACAGCTAACTCAAACATCTCTTACCTTTTCTAAAAGCAACCCTTACTCTATGTTTTGAAACATTTAACAAAGAACACATATTTGGTTGATAGTTTAGAGCAGCTTATACATAGGAGAATGATGTTTTTTCTTGGTATCACAGTAGTACTTGCCAGTATAATTTTGAGAACTACACTGTTGATAAAATCAAGTTATTTGGATCGTCAGGGAATGTGTGTCCACTGTTGCTGCACCATATACTGGTTTAGGATAATAATTGTTATATACTGTTTTATTTCAGGATTGCTGAAATGGTTAAAGCAAGGCATAGTAAAGTGACTTGATGTTTGCTCCCATCAAAATTAGTGGGAGAATTTTTGTTGATTTCTGTTCAATAAAAGCTGAGGAAGAAAGAATAATTCACATAGGCTTCCAGTACTTCTGCCTTGTACTGTGAAAACACTGTCTGGGTCTTCATTTGTATCTGTTCTTGCTCCATTGCTATACTGTACCTTTTGTGGTGAGAATTTGTGGTGAATTTTGTGATATACCGGCGAAAGAGGTGTTGGTCTTTGCCACAGGAACACTGAGCAATACTGGGCATGGGTTGCAGTCACCGTGTGTGACCAAGTGCCACCATGTGTTCTTTTATTATCCTTTTACTTACTCTAGCATCATGGCCATTACTGAGTGAGTTGGGGAGTCAAATTGACCAAGTGTGCGTATTTGGAGAACACTGCCTTTGAATTATGGAAAGAAAAATGTGAATTTGCATACCTGAGGCATAGAACAACTTGGACTTTGATTTCCTAGGCTAGATCCCTCAAATAATACATGCTTTTGTGACTGAGTAAATCTTGTGACCTTTTTTTCCATAGCTGTAGGTTGGTTTTCATCGGGGATTGCTGTGGGCTTTGATTAGTTAAGTTTCTAACTTTTCAAAGGTGATGTGTCACAAACGCTGTAACTTAAGTTGGTTTATTTCTTGACAGAAATAAAATTCAGCATGTGACTTTAATACAGGCATGTTAAGTCTTTTATCTTTGCTGAGGAAGGCTGTAGACTGTTGTTTTGGGGTAGATGATGTGTTGTCCTTCTCTCTTACCACCAGAGAAACATGGCGTCCTGGAGAGTTACATTTTACATTGGCTCTGTTCACCCTCTACAAGCTGTCCCTTTCTCTGACTTTTGGACAGATTTGCAGCAGGGCACAGCTTTCATAGGTTGTCAAATTTCCCTCCAGAGGTGCAATCCTTTCCAAAGAAAGAGAGCATCTTTCTGTAGAGTCTCTTTCATCTGCACAGTGCATCTGCTGCCAAATGTGCACGTGGAGAAAAACTGTTTCTCAGGAAATAAAAGACCAGCCTTCGCTATGCACCAGGCATTTGCAACGCCCAAAAGAAATGCTGAAAATCTTCCCTGAACCCAGTCTCTCATGTTATGTTTGCAGAGGTATGATGTGATGGCCTTAAAAAGAAAGTTACAGTTTAAGTACTGAACAAACTCAGTGAAGAAATTAGTGTCGCTATGCAACGTTAGAGGGAAACAGGACAAAGAGGACCTTTTTCTGTTGTGTTTGGGTAATTCTTTCTATGCAAGCTTGAAGGTTGGTCCTCAAGTTCAAGACTCATTAATATGCCATGCACAGAGACTGAATGCAGCAGGGGTTGGCACATGTCGACTTCTGTATTTGAGGCACTGATGGTTCAATTCCCAGCATCGCTTGCTGGCTCCAGGATCATAATCAAGGACGCAGTGAGTCTCTGTGCTGGGTGAGCACCGCACAGCGTTCTTCCCCATGTCATTAAACCAGGAAGGGCTTTGGCAGTATTCCACTATAGACAATTCTCAGTGGCTACTTAGAAGAGAGTTGGAAGCCATATGGCTTCCACAGTGGAACCACGGGCAGAGAGGGCAAATGTATGAGAGAGACAGAGAGCGAGACAGCAGAGAGGAGAGCAATATATCCATTCCTCCATTTTCCCTGTTGTCTTGGCAGTGCATCATCACTTTCTGTTCATTAAAAAGGTTGTACTTATAGATTAAATAAGTAAAACAAACCACATTTTTATAATTTCTGCTAGGCTTTGTGGCCAGTATTCCATTGAAATATTACTGATGAATTAAAGATCTTTCAAGAAACTGAAATTATTATCATTTTTGTCTTCATAAGGGCATGCAAGTCCTTCTTATGGAACAACAAGAGCATTCTGCTGTGTGACTTATCCCTGCAGTCAAGGAGAATTGTTGAGGCTATCAAGTGAGAAGTTAACAGCCATACCTGTGTCAACAGGCTTTTCTAAAACTATTGAGGCTATCTAAGTTTGATCTCCACTAGTTTAGAACCAGAATTTTCAGAAGTGTTCATTGTTCATGCCTGGGATGATTTTTTAATTATTTTATTTTTTCATTTTTTTTAGAATGTTCCCCTCAGCTGCTGGAAATAGGGAAAAAAAATATTTTTATTTTTTAATTCTGTCTCCCAGTGCTTCAATAGCCAAATTCCATTGGAGAATGTCCTCTCACAGGAGGAGTAAGGAGAACAGGAGCACCTGGGAACTAGGGTCTTTGGACTGCTAGACTGAGTCGATGTAAAGATGTGTTTAAAGCAGAAATGCAATAAATAGTATCTGGAGGAAAAAGAGTGGGAGCTGATGTTGACAGCTGGGCTATGGCTCCAGCTACGGGCCAGAGTCCTGCTCCCTTCTTGCACAGAGCAGGTCAGGGAAAGCAGCCAATGAGGTTGTCACTAGCAGATGTGCATGTCTGTACATACACACACACACAAACACATGCACCGAGAGACAGGCAGTACAGAGGTGGTGGGATTAGCACCCAAATCTTGGAATGAGATCAAGTACCAGGAGTGTGCTGGGCAGTATAGTCTTTCCTTTCTAATACAGAAAAGAGACAGATCAGAGGAAACAAGAGATCTCTGGGGAGAAGTGAAAAGAAATACCATGATGGTAATGTTAAGAAATCATATCATTGTCCTTAGGAGCAGTCTGTAGAAAGCCTGCCTGTGGAGCTGGGGAATAAGCCTGTGTGGATGTGTGCAATTTACCTGTCTCATATGTTTGCATATGTGCACACAAATACACACGTGTTGTTGGTTCTTGCATACATAACTGCAATGAAAATCACTGACGAGTTCAGATGACAACAACATGTTGAGCGTGTTGAGGTTCATTCGTGTAACTACCCTACAGTTCTTGAAACAAATCCTTAACAGATATGTTGCAATGGTGCAATTTTGTTAAAACTCCACAGCTATAGCTGTAAAACAGTTTCAACTGTGAGCTAGATTTGAAACATACCCATCCCAAATGATTTAATAACAACAATTCCTCTTTATATGCAGTTTCCTAGAATTTATTTGCCATTTTCACCCCTCTTACAACTCATCACTTGTATTTAGATTAAGCACAAGATTATTCACTCTGTATTTGAGAAGCAAGTCACTGCATGGACCCCCTCCATGATCTGACGCCCTCTCTCTCCCAGTCTGTTGTATAAATGCTCTCTCTAGGAGACCCCTTATGCTTACTGAAAGGGACCTTTACTTTTGGTTTCTCTTCATGTAGATAAAAGTGGAGCCTGAGTCTCTCTAGCATATAGGGACCTCCCTGTTGAACAGGGAGCACATGTAACCGGGTTAAACCATCCCTTCAGCTCCTTTTCTCTGGTCAGTTGTTAGACCCCCCTCAAGACATATGCCACCTCCTCATTTAGGACACTAACAGAAGACAGGTGGTTATTAGGAACCAGTGGCTGGCAAAAGCAGTTTTCTTTGCCCATATGAAATCCAACAGCTCTGCCCTTTATCCATCGTGTCACAGGTATTGTTTATATTGCAAATAAAGGTTGTCTATAAATGTGGGTGGGTTGGCCCAGACGTGTTAGCAGAGGTTAAAATAGCAATGAAGACAAGGCAGCTCAGGTTTGCTGCTTCAGACAGACCCAATGGAAATTCCAGAATGGATCTCCATCTGCTGACTCAAGATGCTGTATTTTAATATAAGTTAGTAATTTTCATCTAAGAAAGCACATATTTGGTTGGGTTTTGGGTTTTTTTCCTCCATCCAGTGTAACAAGAGGGTTATTAGAAAATTACTTTACTAAATGGGGGCAGGAAGGGGAGACGTGAAGAAAAGCTGCTGGAGCTCCTCTGTATAGCAAGGAGAGCATGAGATGTGCTTACTGCTTTCTACACTGTACTGTAAATTTATAAGAATGTGAGTCCAGAGTTAAGGTTGGTACTGAATCCTTCACAGTTGAGGCCTTTAAATTTACTAACAATTGGGGCATTTAGTTGGCTGAGGGACTTACTTGGTTTGTTTTGGGGGGTTGGTTTTCAGTTAATCCTATTGAGAATATTCAGGAAGTTTCAAAACTATTGAGAAGAAGACAACCAAGATGTTTAAGGCTGCCATGAAAGTCCATGTCAGAGGCATGTCTGGGAATATGCAAAGCCTGAAATGAGAGGGAGCTAAGAGACAGAGGCACACTGCTCGCTGAAGGGCAGAGCCATGTACAAATGGCTGGCAAGGAGCCCTTTCCTTTCTGAAGGTCAGTAATGTGCATACACATTTCAGTGAGTTTTCTTTATAAGTGGGTCAGCATTTACTCAGCAAATGATTAGAGCAGATGGTGTAATTTAGAATCTATGACAAAACTTTTAATAGATCAGGGCTAACATGATGACAAGGAGCTCTGCGCCATTCTCAATTCCTGATTTCTGCTTTGCCTTGAGGTAAAAATCTAGCCTGCACATTCCATCTGAGCAACTTGAACCACTTGTTTGAGCATCCTGAAAGAAGGATCCCCACATTTCTCTATTCCTGTGTTGTTATTGTTTTTAAATACAACAGTTTACTGAGGGTGTCAGGAAGATACCAAACAGGTAAACATGGTCCCTTCGAGGAGCAGACTTTTTGAAGGAAAAAGCCACAATTTGAAGAAAGTAACAAAGGCTGCATTTGTGTATTTTGCTCCATGGAGCTGAAAGTATCTAGTAAATTGATCCCGTGGGAGTAATAAATACACATTACTTTATCTTGTACTTCATGTCCTATACCCCTGAGCCTTGATAGAACAACACCACTTAATAGACTTAAAAAAAGAGTAATTACAGTCATTGGTTGTGTGATATTTCAGCCCTTCCAGCCCTGCCTGACCTTCTAATTTAGCTCACCGTGTCTAACTAATGCATTTATATTCATCTTTTATGAAGCATGTGTAGTACAAAATTGACTTTGCAGCCTTTAGCAAGCTGTCTTACCAGGTTTAAGATCTGGTTAGTACAGCGTACTGTATAGCATATGTACATTTACAGCAGAATCTCGCATGCATATGGTTCTGATCAACTGTTACTTTTTATCCTTTTTGAAATAAAAAATATTTATTCCATTTCATTCTCCCCTCCCCTTTTTAAAGCTTATATTCATTGCGGCATTATTTACAGCTAAACATGCAGGCAGAAAGATGCAAGCATTTTTAAAATGATTACCACTAATGTTTCTACTTGTCAGAAGTGCTTAAATTTTCCTGCACTTTGTCTAAAAACTTAGCACTTTTACCTTTTAAGAATTACAAATTTATAAGATCTTACCAAGCTGATTTACAAACACAGCTGACAGTTTATGATGAACGATGTTGCAAAGCGTACAATATGTTTCTCTGTCATTTCTGTGCATGTATATATTAAGGAGAAGATTAAGGAGAGAACCCCCCTCTGAAAGAAACCCTTGAGTTAGAGAGCACACGCACAAATCTCTCTCTTGTGTTTCCTCATAACTTCCTGCTCACTTCACTCATCCTGTAGAGCACAATTGTTCTCTGTGCATTTTCTCCCACCATATGGTATCCTCATTACCATACACTAAGGGTCCATATGGGGAACTTGTGAAGTGAACTGTATTCATTTTAACTGCCAGATGAGCAGCCTTTTGCTTTGCAAGCTTAGCTTAAGTCATCTGCTGTCTTTATGTTGTTATGGCAACACAGCACCAATAAAAAATTCTAATCTACTGTAAGTGCCTGGGATCACAGTATTTTAAATGCTTGCCGTAACTGCCCTCTACGTGAAGATGCTGCTTCTGTTAGTGTGACAAAGGGTTATTGTCAACTCCAGTAGGTGGCAGTAAAGAAATTGTTTCTTTTATTTTAACCTTTTTAAAAACTAATTATTTTCCCTTTTCCCATCTCCCCCCACCTCAGAAAGCCATGGAATTGCACACCATGTCACTCCTCTACCTTTCCTAGGATTTCTGGTGCCAAGGGTCAAATTGCAGGTGCTACTTTTAAGTTGCAACTCCAATACTAAAGGTAGTAAAGTAAGAAACAGTGGTGGCAGCTCATGCACTTCACTGACAGAGATCCAGGCTCAAGTGCCACTTCACCGGGATTCTGAAGCCTCCGTAGCCACACAGCTGATTCAGTTTTGGAGGTGTTTTTTAGCTACATTTCCAAACTCCTGAATCAAACACAAGCTAATTAAGAATATCTTATAGTAATGCAAGTCGGCAGCAGCATCCTTAAATATAAATCATTTTCACCTCCGCAGGCCACATGATATGTTGCATTTCTGTCTCTCTGTCTGTATTGAAAGTGAACGTTTGTAGTCTCAGTTCATCAGTTCACATTAGCCTCATGCTGAATATTTAAACACAGAACAATTTGAACACACCATGAAGAGAGACAGTGACTGCACTTTCAGTTGGAACAGCAAGAGCTCATCTAATAATAATTTAGTAAATCAGCCATTTAGTGGCTCAGTTGTACACTGTATTGTGCCAAATAATATTCAGTTCAACTGTATGCTGGTGAAATTGAAATTCAGAATCTAGTCATGTGGCACTTTTTGCTCAATGGAGAGATGAGATGGAAAATCACCCTCCCAATAGACTGTTTGAATGTAGTGATTTATCAAAAATATAGCAGAGTGACAATATAAACAGGATTTGGTTGCATGTGGTACAATCTATTCTAATTAGGCTTTTATTATTGTGATTCCTTCTGCACAGATTATTTGATAATTCACATTTACATCTTCAGTTTATTTTATACATGGGCAGAGAGCAGATATGTGTAGTTACTGTGTAGTTGCAATCCTTTAAGGCCCAGCCCTGTGGGAAGTGTGGTGAGACCTTTATTGCCGTATTTTGAGCCCTGGCTCACAGGGAACACCATTCCCTTAGGAGCAATAGGGAAATGCAGCTGCTGCCTTTCCTCCTCATGAAGTGCCATGTATGCTACTTCATAGCATAAAAGCAATATCAGATTAATCTATTTTCCCTGTTTAAGGCTATCAGAATTTGTAGGGAATGGTAATACTGTATAGTAGGCTAACAGATATAACTGGGGAAAAAAAAAAACCAGACAACATTTTGGGTGCCCATGCTTTGCTTTCCACGTGCTGACTGTACCTTTTCTTGCCTATTATGAGTAGGTCTAATAAAAGATATTACTTCACCCTACAAAATTTACCTTGGTTTTAACCATAGACCATTGTGACTTAAACCAAGCAGCTATACTTTAAGGCTGTCTCTGATGAAGATGGGGGAGAGAGAATATTTTCCCAGGAAATGTGTTGTGAAGTTTAATTTGATCCCTTTAAAGTGGTGCTTTGAGATCTTTGAATGCAGGGCATTGCAGAAGTGAAGTAATGTCTGTAATCTCACCTACAGTTTCTATTTCTAGCCTAGTTTTAAGTGTTATGCAGGGGTTTACGTAGTGATGTAGAATGTGATTGCCATGTATTTCTCACAACACAGTCCAATTGAGTAGCAGAAAAAGCATTCTCCTAACCATCATGATGCTATTTAGCAGAGAGTGCTGGAAGCGCAATAGGTGCCTCTTGTCATAATTCTTCTAAGAAGTACAGAGCTTCACAATCTATACTCAACTGCTGACACTAGAAAACTCAAACATTTTGGTAAAATGAATCAAGCAGTAATGTTTCTTTTATGAGATCTCCTTACAGAAGGGAAGGTTTGGCACCATTTGGAGATCAGGCTCAGTGATCCATCATAGCAAAGTCAGCTGTCCTGGCGCGTCTCATAGGTCACTCGATCGAACCAGTGGCTCTTACAACTATATTATTGCTTATGGAACAGTAATTGAGGCACCATGGTTAAAAATTACCTGGTCTAATAGGCAGTGAACAATTTGCACTCAATACAATTATAAGCCAAATCATTCATTTCATAACACTTGGACTAATTTATTTCTTGACCTTTTACTATCCATAGCTCTTCAGTAGTATTAACTGCAACTCAGACAAAATCTCTTGTTCATTTTGCTTTCATTGATTTTTTTTTTTTTTCCCATTGAGGCAATAACAGTTGAGTACAACCTTTTCTTTCTATTGTAAAAGCCAATCATGTAACTTATGTTGATATAACTCAATTGGACTGAAATGTCCTCTACGTACAACAGCATATAATGTCATGCTACTTGTATAAACACGGGTATGTGTTTTGAATTTATTTCAAAGAATGCTTTGGAATGTATTTGTAACTATAGATGGCAAATGATATGTTTGCTGAAAGGAAAATGAAAACAAAACACACGAGCATTTTTTAAAGCAGTGCTACATGCATGTAACACTTTTTTTTGTTCATATATTACAAGAGATCTAAAATACAAAAATATTGGAATTTATCTCTGATAATTTTGTTCTTTAGGATGACTTAAGTATCTTTGCTAATAATGCTATATTCATAATTTCATCTGGACATAGCATCTTGCCTCTTGAAGTACTAACATTTTACAGAATAGAGGTGCTTATTTTTTCCAATGTGAGCTTCTGGCAAATTAAATGTGTCTAAAAGTATCTTTTTAATAAATTCAAAAGAAATAATATTTTGGTAATCTGAATTGTCTTTAATTTTTTCAGCCTTAAACTAGGTTGAGAGCTCAGAGTTTTTGATGACCAAAAAGTTACTGAAATATTTATGTATTTTGAAAAATCAGTGGCCGTATTGAAGCACTTCCATAAATAATGCTGGTGTAGTGACAATGATGGTCTTTTCACTCACGACTGAAAAAAAAGCCCTAGTTTGTATAAAATGGTATGTCTGCTTTTACATCATGGAGATGTACGAAGAAAAATAATGTTATCTCTGTGAAATGCTGAATAAGTTTAATTTCTTAAATACATGTTATTCAACATTTGTACTTGCTTTGGATAATTTCAGCTGAATTTTTAAGGCTTTAAATTTAAAATAATAGTATTAGTAACAAAATATCTTTTGTTTGTGAGAAGAAAGCTGATAATTTTGTAAAATATATGCTAGCAGACACTTCATTGAAGTAGCTTTCTGAGCCAAAGCCTCTTTGTACAATAAAATACTGTAAGTCCTTTGAACACATAGTTATAAAATATAGTTGTTACACAGTTGGCATTTTATGCTTCCCTAGAAATTACCACTTGGTATCTACACCTAATCTATGGTCTCCCTTTTCATTTCAATTGGGTCTGAAGTGGTTCTTCCTTGTAATGAGAATGCCCCTTTCAAAAGACTTCTTTTAATTATGCCGATGATAAAATGTAAGTGAAAGTAGTCATTTGTAGGGGTTATGACTGAGCAGTGTTTAACTGTAATACTAAAACCTACCAACGTTATTCCGGTCTCTATTTCAACATTTTTATGCACTCACTCGTCACAGAACATAGTGGAATATCGTTGTAGGTCAGAATTTCAATGCGTCTTACTTTTTCAGGTTTCCTACTGCTATTAAAAGTAACTTGAGCTGTCAATTTCAAACTGCTAACACTTCCTACCTACCTGAAGCATGTAATCCACAAAAGTGACAGTTTCATGGATCTTAACAATATGCTGGAGTTTGGGAGGTTTGTTGTTGGGGTTTTTTGTTTGTTTTCTTTTTCCTTTTTTCTTTTTTTTGTTTGTGTTTTTGTTATTTTTTTCTCTTCTGATTTGTTGGATTTTTTTCCCCTTCATTAAAAGAAAATGCAATGAGTCTTCAATTGTGTAAGTGAACACTTGTTTTATATAGAAAATAGCTAGCTTGGCACACTTAGATATTTACATGTGTAAATATATTAATAACTACCAACTCTGAAAATTAAATGGACAAAATACATATGTACAGTTTGCACTTTAATTGCTGAATAACTCAGCTGATTTAACTCAGCAAATATTCTTGCTTTGCAATACCAAGCATAATTATATATCTCTCTAGATTTAAATACAGTCGTGAATTATGCCACCCAATATATTCTAGATTTGACCTAATGGGAGAACAATTTAAAAGTAATATGACTTGACCTGTGTTTGGAAATTCTTTGTGCATGCAAATGATAGAAAACAGGGATCAGACAGGTAAAATGCTTTCCACTTTTACAAATATATAATTGGATATCTACCTTGTGCCACACACAAAATTGCAAGCCACATTTTATCTTTTTTTAATCCCCAATATGCCAGAGAATTTTTCTAATGGGCACTAAAATGTGATCCACAGAATAAAGCTTCTAGAATAGCCTGTGCAGTCTCTTTGAACAGCGGTCTCAGAATTTTGTGTCTTTGTTCATTTTTTTCAGATTCTTTTTAAGTTTACTTAAGTCCAGACCCTTCAAATAATTCAAAACATTCTTCTTCTTCCATAAGGGGACTTTGACAATTTTCCAAAAATATATGGGTATAAAATGGTAAGGAGAATACTTTGAGTAATAACTTTTTTTTCTTGCAACTCTCATCTGCAGCTGTTTTCAAGAAATAGGAACGCTAACACTATGAAGAGCAGAGGAAGAACTATCAGAAAATCTTACATGAGCAAAACCTAAAAAAAAACCCCAAACCCAAACCTAAAAGCTCATTAATCTCAATAATGAACATCTGCTTCAAAGTACGTAGTTGCTGGTACAAATATTTTGGGGTAAATTTTCAAAAAGAAATGCCTGAGGTTTCTGTCTGAAATTGCTTTTTACATGTCTCTCTGTAGAGTTTGCCCAGAGACTGTAGGTAGCTGTGGCATGTAAGGGAAATTTAGACTGCAAAATGTGCTTTCAGGTCATTGTGGCAAACATTTGATGTCAGATAGAAAAAAGGAATCTAATGTTATCATTTTTTTGCTTATATGTTCATGGATAAATCAGGAATAATTTTTTTTGTTGTCTGTAAACTGGTGGGATAGAGGAATTTCTGTAAAGGAAGTTGATGACTTTTGTTAGCCATTGAATTGAGTTTATGTGAGCTTAACCATTCATGATCTAGTTTTATTTAATTTATTTTGTCTTCTAATGGTTTACTGGATCTGACAAACTGACCATAGTATGAAAGATAGGATTGCATAACTAAGGAAAAGTATCTGCAGAAGAAGTGGCTGGAATAAATACTGCAGCCTTTAGTACAGTGTGAAAAATGTGTTTCCTTTCATGATCTCGCTATGTTTCAAACTGAGGAGATCTGTCCTTAGATCCTCACAGTGAGAGCTTGCACAGCAACCTATGGGAAATGCTGAGAACTCCCATAGTATTGATTTCTTAATGACAGTGGGCAAGGCATACTGTAAACATGCTTAGAAGAATCAAAATTTTAGAGACATAGATGCGAGTCATGTAACCACTGTCAAAGTCCCTAAAAGAGGTGGTTTAAGCACTGGCAGAGTGATTTTTATTCTGCATATCTGCCCTTACATATCTGCTCTCCCTTTGACTTAGAGACCTGACATTAGCAGAGAACTTCCAGAGCTTTTAGGAACAAAACCATCCAAATTACTTGCCAGATGCTTCAGTTGATGATAACATGGTGGGAGCATCCAGACTCTCAAATGTCAGTTTATTCGAAGAGTTATTCCAATGCAACTATATTAATGCTAGTTTATTCCATGCCACTGTGTATCTAGATGAAGTACACATCTGTGCTAGCTACTCATTCTCTTGCCATTGTTATGTGCCCATCATTTATGGAAATGAAGACTGGCAGTATGAGTGGTCTAGATTAAAAAAGGACGCTGATACGTTTTTTTAGTATTTAAGCACACCATATTAACAGGAGGATAATAAGGGTAAGATGGGAGACTTGCAAAGACAGGCTTATGGGTGATCACCATAATTTTGTTCTTTTGTCAGCGGTATTTGCAATAGGGGCTGCTTGAAAAGGTGTGTTTTCACTATTGCTGTGCTTTTTATCACCTTTGTGATTAAGAGGTGTTTTAATCATCGATTTGCTATGTTTATGGTTAGATGCCTGCTTGCATTTGCACTTCAGTGTTTGTTCTTTCTGATGCCTCATATAGGCTTTCTATATTTTATTTATAAGGTTGGCTCATTGTGGAGCAGGTGGTAAGGTCATGCATGACTGTTTTTAGTGCTGTAGATTTAGGCAGTGATTTTCAGTTTGGGTGTGGAGGCTGATGAGGCTACAATGGCTGACAAAAGCTAAGGTTCTAGCTCCCACTGTAGACTTACTTTCTGCAAATTGCCACTGAAATTCAGTGACAGGAATTCAGTGCACTTCCATCCTATAGGCAGAATTAAGCAGCTTTTTTTGGCTTTTACCCCTCAAGTGAAGTATGTTGTCTTTCTCATTTTGCCTTCCTGTCTTTGTAATATCTATGTGGTGTTTACTTCTTCAGTATGATTCAATTATAATATATGGAAACAATTCAGTTGTTTATTTGCTAGATAACTTTTCATCTTTGTGTGAGTACAAATATCTTTTTAGTGAAATGGGCTTGTTATTTTATACTTTCCATTAGGCTGGCATAGTTTCCTCAGTTTTAGAGTAAATGGAGGATCTTTACATTTTGAATAGCTTTTATGAGTCTTTATAAAACTATAATTGCTGAAAATGATACAATAATGCAGTGCTCAGTGTAGATGTGGAGAGATGGGAGGTTCTGGACAGGCTGAAACTCTTGTATACTAAGCTAGATGGCTGACATTTTAGATCCTTCTAAATGGCTCTCTATCAAAATGTTGGTTTTGCCATTGCACTCTTAACAGGTCTTCACAATTTTATCTTTATGTTTTAAAATACAATGCATACATAAATTTTAAGTATAAGTTTGAAAGTCAGTTCTAACCCATATCCTTAAGTAGCACATTTATAGCTTCACCCACTGAAGAACAAAGGACAAGTTCTTCATTATTGTGAATTTTCACTTGAAATTTTGGAATGTGACCTTTCCAAGGTGAAAAAGGGAACCGGAGTCTGATGCTTGACTCTGCAGAAGAGTTTTTTTTGTTGCAAGTAGCCATGAAAGTAGGAAGTTAGAAGGCAGAGCCAGGAGGTCAGACATAAGAGTCAAGGAAGTATGAATGACATCATCATCCCTAAGTACCCTCTCAGAAGATGAATGAGCTCTTTCTTGTATTACAGTGCTAAAGAGCATTAGAAGGTGATATGATATCTAGACAACACATAAGATAAATGCCTCAGAGTATGCTAGAACAGCTTCCCCCCCGCGCCCTCCACAAGTACATAAATCCTTTGATAGTCTCAATAATACAGTATGTGGCTGATGAGTACTATATATTGTGGTCAGCTTCTTGACAAAATTCATTTAGATTTAACAAGTACCTTGAACATTATGTAATTTAGTTACTTAAGCCAAATAACTCAGTATAACTCTAGAAACTCTTTAGCTGACTAGACTCACAGCCCTTTTGGGACACAGAGTGGATTTTTTTCACTAGCTGCTGAATAAAATGTAAGCAGATGTCAACAGAAGAAATATCCCATCCTTTTTAAAGCTGGCACAAAATGTGTTTACCGTGATGAAACTTGACACAAAATGTTTTCATCATGATAAAAACTTGAAATGCAAGTTTCATGATCTTAATGAATTTCCTTCTGAAGAGAATGCATGCCACAAACAAAACATACAAAGTTGCCGTAATGTTGGTTCAAGGTGTGTTCTGTCAGAAGTGGATTCAATCTGAATTTCAGTTGTTGTGCTTCAGAAGCCTAGTCATTCCGGTATGATTTATATAATCTTTCCCACAGTAATTTTGGAATATCCAAAGTTGCAGCAAACTTCACTACCCAGTCCCTTTTTTGCTTGTATAAACACCTCTACTTTAAGGAGGAAAACCTAATTGAAATATTTAATTACATTCCTATTTCAAAAATTGAAAAAGGAAAATCCCTCATCAAAAAAAAACAAAACAAAACAGCTTCAGGTTGGAATAAAAATGGCTCTGGATATGTGGTGTGCAGCTGCATGAAGACAGAGTTCTTACGCATGATACTTAATCACTAAAGTAATTTTTCCATTTTCCAATGTTTGCTCAGTTGTTATTTTTATAGAAATAAAATGATACTCATTTGAAATAAAATGCAAGACAATAAGACCCTCATTTTAGTTCTAACTAAATGCTGTAAAGTCCTTTATTCTAAACCAAAACCTGTCAGCCTTTTAGCATTAATAAAAAAGTGGATCTTTCTTGACAAATGCTCCCATAAATTAGATATTAGCTTTAGTCAAACTCTGTCTCAGGAAATATTTCTACTTGCATATTCAATTGGAAGGACCTTACATGAGGCCCACTTACTGCTATGAAAATGTAGGCTTCTGAGATGAAGGGAAAGAAAAATTTGTCTGAACAAAAGAATATCTAGAATAACAGACCTGGAGCTTACACAGAGATTTCTTTTTATAGAATGTGAGTCTCACTCACTTTTTGATATGTCTGCTGCTCTGTCCACCTACTATCAGTTTGTCTATCACTATTGCAGTGGTTACATGCAGTATCAATTGGATTTTAAAAGACATAGATCTTTTATATTAGCTGTCCTTTTTTATAATACCTTTTACAAATTTAATCAATGCATTTTAATATACAATATAGTTTAAGTGCAATATACAATAAATATTTGAGCTCCTTCTTAAACATGCTCTAGCCTTTAAATTGTTAAAACTGCAGTGCCCTTTCAATCTACTTACATAATGTCATAAAATATACATTTCAAGGTAAATGAAGTCAGCTACTTCAATTTAGTCCCTCAAACTGGTAGTAAATGAGAGGTTAACAC
>JBCJKH010047821.1:36052-47294 GCA_039877255.1 Loriculus beryllinus | reverse complement strand
TAGTGATTTAAAAATCCATCAATTATGTATTACATCTCACTTCATATGTGGAAAATAATTTAAATGTGTGTTCTGGGAGAGGGGTGTGTGCAGCAGAAGGCAAGCCTATATGTTTACTGGGAGTACAAAAATCCTCCATCTCATTTTTGAATTTAGGACATTATATATGTCATAAGTAGTTACTGCAGTATGACAACTATTTTATCTTATATTATAGAGAATTTAAAATTGAAAAAAATGCTAATATGCATCTAAAAGCTTGTCATTTGAAGAGTTGTTCAAGGATTTTTGAAGAGGTTATGGTGACAGCAAAATGAACGCAATTATATCTCTATTTTCTGATCAGAGTCTACAGTATATGAAAATTGAGCATTACTGTTTCTTTTTGGTGTAAAATATGGCTATTGTGTAAAATATTTTAAGTTTAAAAGTTTAACTTTGTAGAAAACTATAAAATCCTTAGAGCTGGTACTATTTTTGTAAGCTACTTGCAGAAATATACCTTGGTGAATAGCATCGTATTGGTATATTAGAGCAATACTTAGGGGCTGAGAGTTACAAGAATACATTGTTTTACTCAAAGGACAGTCTCGACTGGGTTTGATCTAGCAATTGGGAATCTGCTAAATGCATTCAAAGAACAGGAAAAAAATTCTGGGTTATTTCTGCAATGTATCTTTACATTTTCTATCAATCAGGATTTTTCAAGAAAATTTTTCCACACTGTAAAATGTGAGAACACAGGAAATGCTATTATTGTATGCCAGTTTAACATACTCTAAGAAATATTAAGTGAAAAGGAGCAAATAGGAAAATGGAGAAAAAAATTGCCCAAAATAGAGAAATAATCGCAGGCTGTTTTAAATTCTGCTGTCCATGCATGGAATTTCTCTGGGAAACAATACACCGTTCTGGGCCATTCTCTCATAGTGCGTGTGTTTTCTTCTTGTGTGTCATTTTACGTACATGGATCCTACCCTGACCCGTCACATCAGGATACAAACCACAGAAGTTGAGAGGTTACATTACCAGTAGCATAGAACTGATTGGATATCTTTTGAATGTGGCCTGCTGGGTAAGGTCACAATTCCTGCAGTATGCAATTAAGAAAAAAATAAACACATTGAAGGGATTCATAATATGCTCTGAATGACATTGATTGCAGTAATCTAGTAAATGACCTCAGGATTGTATTCTGCAATAAACCGATGAGTGGTTTATAGTGCAGATGGTAGAGACTATTGAGTGATGTGTTTTATTTTGCAGCACCAATGATTCTCACCTTTTGACTTGATTAAGCTTGTGTGTGAATAGGATGAACTAGTGATTTTACACCATGCAGTGGTTGCTGAGAGTTGTTGCAATTAAGGTGTACCTGGTGGGAAGAATAAAAAAATAAACAACACAAAACATGGTGCAACTAATAGAAGAGTATATAAGATTCTAATATTTGTTTTTCCCCCTAAGCTGTTTATTGAACTCAGAGGAATGAATCTGTTTTTATATTGACAGGAAGTAATACTTAAGAGGGCTGCTGATTTAGTAGAAGCACTCTATGGTATGCCACATAATAACCAGGTAAATGCATTCTACTTCAGTAATTCTAAAACATGGCTATTTCTTAGACGTATAGATAGATCAGGGGCTAAAGGTATATGATACTACAGTATGAGACAAGAATAAATATAGAAGGCAATGCTATATCTGGAGTGGGGTTTAATTTGCTTGTTTTCTTTTTTAAAGGGTATGAATTTAGTGCTTTAAAAGCAATGTGTTATTAACCCTGGAGACATTTGCCCACTTTCACCAGATACTGTGTAATACGGGCAATGATATGCATTATGTCTCACCACCAGTAATTTTTCACTCTTATGCTGAAGATAGCTCTAAGGTGAAGTAAGTCTGGGCTCCAGCCCCATTCTGCCAGCTGGTCTTGTTATACAGAAGTGTGGCCGCTGGGACTGAAACTTCCAACTCTCTAACCACAAATGTCAGGATTTATCACGAAGGCAGCAGATTTTACAAGCATTAGCTATCAGTCAGCCAACTGGTTTAGAAAGAAAAGCATCTGGGTTTTGCCTTTGGATGTGGAAATGTTTCATTTTAGTATGTAAGAAAACGTTTATCAGAGTCACATTTATTCTTTTTCCCCTCCTTCTTATCCTTTAGGAAATCATCCTGAAAAGAGCAGCAGACATCGCAGAAGCACTCTACAGTGTCCCCCGCAATCACAACCAGCTCCCTGCCCTTGCTAACACATCAGTCCATGCAGGAATGATGGGAGTGAATTCCTTTAGTGGTCAACTAGCCGTCAATGTTTCTGAAGTCTCACAAGCCACCAATCAGGGTCAGGAGAAGACTCATCTTCCTCTCTTTATGAACCTTTTCTGATAAAAGTCAGGGAAATGTGCAGAGCAGTGGAAGAGTGATGGTTCAAAACTGAAGGCTATGAGCATATATAGACAGATATCATCCCACAAGCATGCACAATGTTTGAATGACACAATACCTTCATGAGATGGGAGTCTTTTTAATGACTTTGCCCCAGTGTGGGGAAAGCACTTCTGTACATATGTAAATAGCTTATCCTTCTGCTCAGAATAACACTTGTATTTGTGTTCAAATCCCACTAATTTTAAAAGGATTTCTATCTTAAGCATGTACTTAATGTTAAGTATTTGCTTATATATATTCCTCAGTGTGAATCATCTCTCAGTCTGGCCCCATGTAGCATTTATTTATAACACAAAGGTATCCCTTGAATATTTGTCTATTTGGTTTGGTTTGATTTTGTAAGGATCATAATGTTGGTACTGATTTTTTCTTTTTTTCCCCCACAGTTTGAAACTAGTAAAAAATAGAAACATTTGCAGAAACATTTTCAGAGCTTCTCTATTTTTTAAATAAAGTGTTTTTCATTTTGTATGAAATCAATATTGTTTTAATTCCTACAGTTAAAAAATTAAAAAAAGGAAGTGAAGAGTATTTTTGTTAAAATCTTTTGTGTTTTCCTTCACGTTTTCTCAGCTCTGTTTATTATCCAACTTAAAAATCCACTTTGATGAGAAAGTGGTACAAAAAGGTTGTTTTCTAGAAGGGCAGGCAAAATTATTTTGAATTACACAAAATAAAAAAAAAAATATAAATGAGTTTCCACAAACAGCATTTCCAGAATTAGGTTAAATATTCAAATCTTAACTTGGTGCCAAATCTGAGAGTCATTTTCTACCAACACAATGGTCAGAGCAGGGCAAAAAAGACAAAGGATATCCCACTTCTTTGCAAAATATACCCTACATTTTCTGAAGTGAGCAGTGAGCATCTAATTTGAGATGCAGTAAATGAGAGTGACATCAGAAGAGAGTTAACAAAAATCGTATGCTTTTAAGACACCTGAAGTCCATATGTACTCCTCACTGAAAATGTAGGTCATGTTTACTCCATTTCCTACAAACAGCTCTTTTAGAGTGAGTGTTCCTTTGTTAATCCAGTGGTAATCTTTGCTTGAGGGCATGGGTTGCCTGAGGAGCTATGCAGGCTGTAGCCGCCTTCCTCCCGCTTTGTGTGCCTATCAGCAATGATCTAGGCAGTGAGGGTTCACTGTGTGGGTTACCTGGTGGTAGTGGTGGTCAGCCTGGCCATCCCCATGCACACCATGGCTGCACTAGGCTGCTGGCTTGGTAGCCCAGAGTTACTTGCTTGTAGCTGTTTGTGTAAGAAACTGTTCTTGGGCTAATACCAATTTCTAAATGTATTCCCTCATCACAAAAGGTTTTACTCGCAACTCAAGCAGCGTGTCACCTCATGGCTATGTGCCAAGCACCACCCCTCAGCAAACAAACTATAACTCTGTCACAACAAGCATGAATGGCTATGGGAATGCTGGAATGTCAAATTTAGGCGGTTCTCCAACCTTCCTGAATGGGTCTGCTGCCAATTCTCCCTATGCCAGTGAGTATTGCATGGCTTTTCTGTATTTTCTCATTTTCATTAGAAGGAGGCAATGACTTTTCTGTGATACTCAGTATTTAGTTTCTATTTTGAGCACCTGAAACAGAGCTTGGTCCTTACTCTCCTCTCCAAGGCACTGACCTTTGAAGAATTCCAAAGACATTAGAGGGGCCAGCAATGCTCTTCTCTGTTTTTTTTTTTTTTTTTTTTTTGTTATTACTATTAAGGAGACTCATAGGAACTCAAAAGAATGTCTCTCATGATTTGGGCTGATAATTTCATAACTTACTTACCTTATATTCTGTAAATAAGAAATGTCCTCAACATTGCTAGAAAGCAGGGATGGCCTAAGTGACCTAATGTCTTTTGGAGTGGATCAGAAGTCAGATGTCAGTACACAACTTTTTGTTGTGATGGGTATGAAAGGAAGCTAAAGGTATTTGCTGCAGGAAAAATAGTTTTTATCCAGCTGTAAGATATGAAGGGCAGAAAAGTTTACTATAATAAGACTGACATTTCCATAAGCTGCATGATGATGTTTCCAAGACCTCTGAGCAAATAATATGTTCATAACATTTATAGATATTATGAATTACTAGTAGGCCTAATCTTGATTGCTTATACTCCATTTGCTTTGTAAGTAGGTATTACATTGGCTTCACTGAGAGCTTAGTATTAGTCAGGAAAATGTGACAATGGCTCTTAAGAGTTTGTGTTTTAGTGTCTGTACAGTGAATGCCACTAAGACGTAAGTCATACAAATCGTGTATTCCATGGCATAAAGAGCTTATGGTCTACAGTGTCAGTTATGGAAATATTTGTGTACAAGACTAACCTTCTGCATTTGGAGATTAAAGGTTTAGTAACCTGTTTAAATATAAATACATTCCTGTTGGTAAAGGCCTATGAACCTCTTCTCCAGCCTTTCACACAGCACACAGTCCCTATTCACATGAGAAAATTAAATGAATAGGACCTGCCCAATTACACTGACATTACTCATGTGGCATAAAAGATTCCACTGACATCTGCAGAAAGCTGCTAGCAGAATCAGGCCAGAAGGTCTTGTGACGTAAATAGGTTTATAGGCTGAGACCCTGCCATGGACAGGACAAGCAGACTGCTGAACACACCAAGGTTTACACAGCATATCTTTATTTTAAAGATGTATTCATATTAGTGATGTATATAGAAATGAATTATTTTGAATTGTGTTACTAGAGCTCAGAATTAAAAAGGGGATAATAACCCTTTTCATTCAAGGCTTCTTAGCTGCTGCAAATTTAGAAGAAAATATTTAACGACATAACTAGTACTTAAAACCTGGGAATTGCTAACCAGTTATTATTTTTGTACTCTAATAATAATGTAACATGCAATGTTACAAAGTACCTTATTTATTAAGTTGAATTTACTGTCATAGAATCTGCATACTCTGAATTCATAATATAAAATGATTGATGGGACATCTCTTTTTGGAAGCAGATGCCAGTAATGCATTTAAAATACTCTAGCAGTGTATTGTTCCATATTTATGAACTAAGTCCTCTTCAGAATAGCACTTCTCTTTCCAGCCCTTGTTCTCTGTTCTAGTTATATTTTAGGAGGTTTTCTTCCTAGATTTGTCATTCTGCTAATGCCTAATCCATTGAATCAGAAAATGCTTCAATCATGACCTGAAAATTAAAAGGTGGCATTCTTAATTAAATCAATAAACTAATTGCTGTATAGTAGCAATTCAATTTAGGTGCTTTGATTGCTCTCCCTTAGCAAGTACTTCCAGACATAGAGTGACTTCAGACTAAGATTGTATCTGTCAGACTGTGAAACTTTGAACATTTAATTTCCATTAATTGATTTCCTCAGTGTTAACAAATATGATATCAGATTCTCAAATAAGAAATAGAGTGATTTTTATCTACATAAATGCAAATAAAATAATAATTCAAAGCCCAGATGATAGTAATTTTACTCTATAATATGTAATTATTCATAGCCCCATCATGTATATAAGCAGTTTCCAAACAGGATGAAGAATGAAAGGATGGGACCTTACCTTTGGTCCTTTTGTTGTTGTTGTTGGATAAGTGGGAAACTGGCAATTTTATCTGAATATAAAAATCTTTGGCTTTATTTTCGTGAAAACATATTCACTTAAAACCTCAGTGATATATACCAAAGATATTTATCCAACTACATTGTAAAATAACAGTTTAAGGATATAGGTGTTTAAAGACTGAACCTCTTGTATAGTAGGTTTGCATCTTGGACAATCAATTCAGCCCCTAGAAAAGACAGCCTTACATCTACACTTATTTAGAAAAACTGAAGACTCTCATTTTATTCAATCTTGTAGTTAAAGCCAGATCTCTATTTGGCATATAGCACAATGGCTTCATTGCTTAGCTATTCCAGCTGAAATTCCCTCAATGGCTCTGACTAAAAAGGTTATATTGACTGTATTCAGACAGTGGTCATAGATCCTCTGGGAGAATTATTTGTCTTGAGCATTGTAAAACAGACTTTCATTTTGAAAAAATCTCCATCTTGGGTGATATATGAAATACCAACTCCATTCCTGTGCACAAAAACAATGGTCACAAGAGGAATATGGCAGTTTACCATGGCACTGAGAGTTCTTGGGAAGTGCCCATAGCAGAAACTTTCACAAAGCTGATGGATATAGGGAAGCTGGAGACTGGCTTGTTTAGTTAAAACACAGAAAGAATCTGTAGCCATTGTGAGGGAAGTTTAGTGGTTTCTCCTATTGTGAGATAAAAGAAAAGCATGGTTTCTGTCAGTTATCCACACTTTTTTGTTGTGCAACAGACACAACCAAAGGGGAAAAAACCCTGTCAGAGCAGCTATCTCACTGATCTCTACAACCTCCATGTGTGTGTATATGTGTGTGTATGCTTTTGGAATAACTCCTTTTAAACCCTAGTTCTTGCAGGGTTTGAAGAGAAAGAAACCAAACTACTTTTACTGACTTTTGACAAGCGGGTCAACTGGGTCACTGCTAAGACCTTCTGCAAGTTTGGTTGAAATCCCATAGGTCTTTCTGGAGTAATCTTGCTACAGGGAAAGCATGGCTTAAAATGCTAGTTTTCAAAGATAGTTAAAAACTCAAACCTTCCCAAGGTAAAAATTATAGATCCAGATTTGTACTTTAACTCTTCTTGCTCATCAGTTTTATAACCTCTGAGTTACCCACACAGTCTTGTGGGTAATTATCCATCTACAGAAAAATGCCAACCAGTAGAAGAGTTTGAAAGGGGATGGCAGGACAGGGTTGTAATAAAAATAAAGAGTTGCAGCAACAGAGAATTAAGGAATTGTTTAAGAGCTTCTAGAATTACTGCTCCTGAACACCTGCAAAACAACTCAAAGCAAAACAAGTGTGTTTCCTTTAGTGATTGATCACACTTTGTGAACAACCAGAAATCTAACTGCAGTAAAGGCTTTGGCCTTAAAATTAAACCCAGTGCAACCAACCAGAATTGTCTGGTTTCTGCAGCCTTCTGATTATCTAATACTAAGGAATGCATTTTGGGGTGTCTTTTTTTCCTCTAGTTGTGCCATCAAGTCCGACAATGGCCTCCTCTACTAGTCTCCCCTCAAACTGTAGCAGTTCCTCTGGGATTTTCTCCTTCTCACCAGCCAACATGGTTTCAGCGGTGAAACAGAAGAGTGCTTTTGCGCCTGTTGTGAGACCGCAAACTTCTCCTCCTCCCACCTGCACCAGCACCAATGGCAATAGCCTGCAAGGTAGGTGAAACCAAGTCTGGAGCATAGCTGGCTGCTTTCAAAACCATGAGTTCCTGGTAGCTTGCAAGGCTCTAAGCAACACTGAGTTGTCAAAGGGGATTGAAGACAATGGGAGATCCCTGGTGGTCTCTATGCTAAAGTTTTCTCCTGTAAAGAGTAACTGGACTCCACCACGAGCCCACCTATTATCATGCAGATGTTTGGCAACCACCCTATCTCTAACTCTACTAATACTGCTGAATTGAGAGGTTGTGTCTTTTAAAGCACAGACCTACTGTTATGATAAAATCAAATAATATTTCAGCTTACTAATACCATCCTTTTTCTTTCTTTCCTCTCTTATTCCTTGTTGTCGTCTTTTATCAGACCAGTCTTTTGTGGACTCTAGCAAGTACTCCACTGCAGGGTCTCTCCAGGGGCTGGCCTTCTCCTGAAGTACGTCACTCAATCTTCCCTTCCTTTTTTTCCTTTGTCATAGTACACTTGTGCAGAAATCCTACTGCGAGCAAATAGACTGTTACAGAGCTTGACACAAACCTTTGCCTTTCAGAAATAAATGACGCATTACAAACTAACAGCAGCATTTCCCAGTTTAACTCATACCAGGGCAAACATTAGTTTCCACTGATTAATATGCTTTTGTGCCAATTAATTCCATAAATGGCACAGCACCTTTTTAAAAGCCTATTCAACTGTTGGGAACAAGGGGCTGCTCCTTTTCTGCGTTCCAACCCCTTTCATTGAAAAGTATTCCAGCATTAACACCTAAATATGTTTTGAAGCATTGATGCAAGCTGAGGGAGTGACAAACAAAAGCTTGTCAAACCAAGGATGTTACAAAGACCAGCACTTCCCATTCCATTGTTTGGTTCAGGCTGTGCCTAAACCTATCTGTGTAATTACCTCACTACACATTAATGTGCCGAGAGAGACATTTTCATGCTCGCTTAGACTGAGGAGTTTCTATAAGCAGATGCAGCCAGCTGCCTCCAACAGTGCCAGAGGTGGGAAAGATTTTGCGGTATGGTTTGTGCTTCTCCAGACCTGAGGTCTGTTTTTCTTTCCACGTGCCTGTGCAAATTATCTAAAGATCATCGAGCACAGAATAAAATCCATAATTTTTAAAGCCATGTTCAGAAGGAGCTGTGCAGAGCAGGGGGAGGATAATTCCACAGACTCCACATGTCACTCTACAGCCTCTGGAAAGAAATGCTGGGCTTGCAGGCACAATGCTGATAGCACTATTAACAACCAAAAAACTCTATATGCAAGCTGAGCGGAAGGGATTCATTCATAAAAGCTGGGATCTATTGTGACTGAAGGAAAGCATTGTTCTCAATGCATTTTCATTGGTGAATTGGAAGGAGGAATCCTTGGAGATATGCACAGAAGAATACAGATATTGTGAAAATAGTAGGGACATATAAGCAGAACTTGGGTACTTTTGTTCAGGAATTGTTATAAATACAGGTTGCATCAGGAATAAAACACCACAAAATTTTCAGATGATCTGTAGCGTTTAGGAGATTCATTTTTGTACATTTTAAAAATCTGGCACTGCTGAAGTGCTACGAATTTTAAAGCTAAAAATGTTTCACCTCCAAATTCAAAAAATACAAAAGAAGCCAAGAGTTCACTGCTGGAAGCTTTTGAACATGTTAATGTTTTGGGGTTTTTTTTTGTCTCTTCACCTAGCCCCAGTTTGCTATTGTGAGGGGGGAGAAAAATCAAGTGACAGGAGAAAGCTTTTTCAGGCACTGTTTTTCCTTTTACAAGACATGGAATTCTCAGATTCCACATACTCAGCTATGAAAAGCAATTATGATATGAGCGAGAGCACTGGACACAACTGGGGCTTGCTGATTGCCTCCTCATTATGTCACATCCACATCTGTAATGCCCAGAAACCACACAGATCTCAGTGTTTCCCCTAATTTTTTTGTTTTTTAGCAATTCAGTTTTCATAATAGGAATGAGACACCAAGAGATGGTTCATTTCTAGGTCATCATTGAAGTTCTTGGTGAGTAAAAACCACACATCCTTTAGTCCCATGCCTTCTGACACCACCTGAGGCTTGTAATAATCACTCAGAAATGCACTGCCTGTTGTGCCTTATTGCTTAAATAAACAACCATGTATAAGGAGGCTGTCTTATCTCTCTTGGGCTTCTGGATACATCAGAAAGCAATCAGGCTTTCTTTATGTAGCTTAGATATCAGCAGAACTCGCTAAAACAACAGCTAGGCTTATCTGTTGTCCTCTTTGCCATGCAATTTTGTAAAACTCAAAATACATTATTTCTGTAATTTGCTAGCAGCAAATATAAATTAGTATATAATAGAAGAAATAGTGCCCATTGGTGGGAGTTTTTCTACTCCCTGCCCTCCCTTTTTGGAGATAGTGTGATCTCATACCTCCACTGTTTCCCACTGATATCTCTTTTTTCAGGATCAATAACATGTTACAGCTGAGAGAACTTGCATGCCTAGGTATAGCACTTAAGGAATAAAAGTAGGTTAATATAAATGAAGACTTAGAAAGGATGGAAATATCAAAGCTTTTAGGCAGAAAAGATATAATTTGGCTTGTAATTTAATTCAGAATTTCAGAGCTCTTCAAAAATAATAATGCTTTGGAAAAATCAGCTAAGATCTGCATCTGTGCCACTTGCTTCCAGTGGCAAAAGGTGTGTGGCTGATATGTAATTACAGGGAACTGTCTAAGCCACAAAAGGAGTTGCAACTATGTCACCTTTGTTTGGGATTTTATCCAGAGTAGACAGCTGTGCTGTCCCAAGAGATAATTCTTGACCGCTTTTTGGTGAAAATGTTTTTTCTAATGAATCTTTTAGCTTGAGAATTTTTTGTTGGAATAATATTTTGACATTTTTCTGAAGTGTAGGTATTTTTTCTAAAGCAAAACAACACCTTTTTTAAAAATTTCACTACATTTAGAATTTAAAAAAAAACAACATTGGAAGTGGTATGCACAGAAGATTAATTATCTGTCTGACTCTGCCCAGTTGCACTCATCACCTATAGGAAGACCCTACCCGTTCCCATCTGCTCAACTCGTTGCTTATCTGGACAGTAAGGGGGGTAACACTGTCATTTGTTAATATTGCTTTTCTCTGCACTGTAACTGATGTCCAACCCCTGCATTCTGCTGTCATCCAGAAATCTCCAAGTGCCGTAGTAATATGGATAAAAATTATTATTCTTGGTTAAGAAACAGAAACAAATCAAATTGATGAGCTAGAAGAACTGGGACAAAATCTGTGTCTCAGGTCTATGGCCACATGAGACTTTCCTATGTTCAGATAGGGAAAATTACTCCACCCTTAGCTGCAAGTGGTTGAATTAGAATTAGAGCAGAATTAGTCTGGTTGACTGTATCTATTGCTGTCAATACTTATTTTATTGACTCCATAGAGGTCTGTGGTTGAGACCCACATGGCCCACATGTAAGAGTGACCCCTCCAAGAGCAGAATAGGGAGCAAACACAACAGTGAGTGCATGGGT
>JBCJKH010047821.1:23111-35952 GCA_039877255.1 Loriculus beryllinus | reverse complement strand
GATCTAACAGTGAGTGCATGGGTTTGCTTCATTTTCAGTTGCATGTTCCAAGAAGACAGCCTAATTATGAGGATTTGGAACTTGTTATTTGAGAACTGCTGAAATAAAATCCTTTGAGATTTTGTTTTTAAACAAAACTGATGTTTCACCCAGCATAGATTAAATAGGTGAAGATTCAAAAAAAAAAAAGGCAATATTGAATTAATCCTATGATTTGAGATGAGGAAGACAGAATAGGCATGGGCATAACATGAAAATGCATCCTCAGATTAGTGCCACAGTAGAGCCAAAAAAGCCCATGACAGGAAATACCTCAGCAAGAAACATCTAAGACACAGTAGTGTTCTCTACGCTAATCAATTGAGGGTCTTCCTGTAGGGCTTAAAGCAGCTTAACTTACCTCTCTATTCCTTTTATTCTCATTCTCTGCTCCTTGAAGAGCTCTTATGTAGAGGGGAAACAATCAGTACAGTGATTTCACATAAAACCATTGCTGAAGGATAAATGCTGAGAACTGAAATGCTGCTGTATAGTTGCAACATGCCACCTTTGAGGATGGCCTGTTGCAAACATGTGGATGTGTTTTGCATTCTCACTTTCTCCTCTCATTTTATTTCATTTAATCAGTGTGGTTTACTCGAGCTGTTTTCCCCTTGCTGATTAGACTTGTAATTTTTGCACATATGGTGGTGTTTGTGGAGAAAACATTTCCCTCCTCTCCCCCTCCAACCCCAAATCTGTGAGTCTTTTACTTTGGCTGTGTTCTTATCAAATAATTGCAGCTGTAATTAAAGCACAATGAATCAGCACCAGTCACAGGGTTGAGTTCTTCCTTAAGAAATTACATGTCCAGATGTCTAAGATGGCAGGCAGTTCTAGCATTTAAATCATGTGCCCATGAAGTGCCGCCAAGCTGAAGGCAAATCTGTTTTCTACCTTTTGGCAAATAACCGTACAACTGGCATTTTAAAGATGCATTGTTGTTACAGTTTTCATCATAAACTTTCATGACTACCCACTGTGTAGGGTATATCTCTTGGAATGTCTGATCTGCACAGAGTTCCTGGTAAATAGAGGGAGACCAAGCCAGAGGTCAAGCTACGTGGGAGACTGTAACTGTTGACTTTTAATGAATGTCTTGTCTTTAAGAGATGTGTGATGGTTTCATACAAAATGAGGTTAGGAAACATAATAAAGAAGTACTGATGATTCAACTTAACTTAGCCAACAAAGGAGAAGACAGTCTAAATCAACATTAACATACAACTCATTCAATATAGTTGGTGATGTCTGCTACAAGTGTAATAAAACCATGAGACACCGGTCTGTTAAACTAGCAGTTAAGGACGTATTTCAATTTGAAAATTGAATCTGAGAGTGTAAGTCCTTTTCTGAGCACCTGGAAATGCATACATCAGTCCCAGGGCTGAACACTGAACTTGTAAGAGAAAACAGGCATAGGAGAACTGTTAGTATGCCTAATGCAAGGAACACCTTGCCAGGTCTGTAATATTAGTGGCCTACAGTACTCTAGCCATTTTCTTATATATGGAACAAATATCTGCTTTGCTTTTAAAAGAGTAATAGAATGTGTGGCAATGGCTGGGCCAGGTTTAAGCTTCCTGAGCATTTTGAGATTTTGAAACTAAAATCAGAAAATTAAGTTGGGGCCTGATTCTCTCATATGAGGGGAAGTATACTTTTTCTGCAAGAAAAATCATGAATTTCAGCAGAGTAACTTGCAATTTGAACTGTTTTCTGATCAGAATGAGGCTTCCTGTGATTACTGTGTACATAGTTGTCTCTACTCGATGATACTTACTTATATATAAATCTAATTCACAGTACAGCTGAGTATGTTACTAGTAAATGTTAGAAATTCTCTGAAGACATTGGAAGTTGCTTGATAATGCACAAAAGTAACTTTTTTTCCTGTCTCTCTCTCTCTCTTCCCTCTCCCTCCTCCCCTTTCCTTCTGACAGCTATATCTGGCATGATTGTTCCCCCCATGTGAAAGAATTGCCTTGAAGAATTTTATTAATGAAGAGGTTGAATTCTGCTTCAGAGAGAATCTGTTACAAGTCCCAGAGTGGAACTTTTTACTCAGGCCTTTTTAAAAATAAAAGAAAAAAAAAAAAAAAGAAATAAAGAAGGATCTTACAGTAACTGCAGATTTTTAAACAAAACAAAAATCACCATCCTTGCAAATACTGAAATTAACAATCTCCAATTGCAAGGTGTTGATTCAAGTTGTCCATCCCAAATACCTGGGAGATATATTTATTGTATGTTGATAAAAAATCCACTTTCTTTTTTTTTGGGAGGGGTGTGGGGGTGGGGGCTTGGTTTTATTTTCTTTTGGTTTTTTGTGTTTTTTTAAGGATGATTTAACTCAACACCATTTGTCTTTTATAAATCATACAATTACACACGGGATACTAGAGATGGAACTCCACATTTTTAATTTATGATTTTTTTTTTTTTTTTAAAGCTGTGTAAAGAAAAATGAATTGGTGTCATTTACATACAAGTCTGTATGGGACAGAATAGAAGTGCCAGTTAGTTTTTCGTAGAAGAATTATGGCCATTTAATTAAGGGTCGGCTCATATAGGTTGCTTATCCAGTGGTGACTTGCTAATATGATGCATTTTTAATGTTCTAATTAAATAGATATCACTCCTTAGAAAGCTGGTTTTTTGGATGATGAAGGCAGGATTGAGGGTTGGGAATAGCAACCTTTATCTTTAATATCAGGGTAAATAATTGTGTAAATAATGCCACAAAAGAAGTGGGTTAAAAGGAAGGTAAGGATGAAAATATCAAACATGTTTCCTCTTGAACTGAAAATTCAGTGCCTCTAGATAGAATGCTAAAACTGCAGGATTAGACAGGCATGGCTCTCTCTCTAGATTATGTGTCAGACTCCTTGCAAATGAGTGGCCTTCTCAAAGTTTAATGTTACCTGAGCTGCATAAAATGCCATTTGGAGTTTGCATAGCTGTCTAATGATGACACAGACTGTGGCCATCCATCACATGGGGGGTGTTTTCAGCACAGCCCCACTCCTCTTGACCTATTTGTTAAGGGGCAGAATGAGACCAGATACTTCTGTGTTTCTGCATCCTCACGATCTGAAAGCACATGTTGTCGTCAGCCTCCCACTAGGATTGTTCCTGTATTGGTCGACCCTCTCAGTTTGTATCGTAATATATTAAGCAACAGGTAACTGCTTTTGAATAATAAATGGAAACATGAGTTTGGGGGTGGGGGTAGGGCTGTTTGTTAGGAAGGTTTCAAATCAAACCCATAGCTTCTGTTTTACAAAAATTTTGCTATCATTATCTGGGAAGTGTTCTTAAAAACTATTAGTCAAAGAGGCAGCAAAGCTCTGAAGATGCATTACCTGATATTTTTTCTTTGCTGTTGTGTTTTGTATGTAGTTATAAATACTGTAGATTTTTTGTGATTTTTTTGCCAAAGTTGTCGTTCTATTTATACATTTTAATGTCTTAAGACAGTTTTTCAATATCACAAAAAAAGAATTTTACTGCATATTTTGCAAAAAGAGCTCACTACCTTTAGCTTGCACATACTTGCAAAATTAATTAAAGAAAAAAAAGCGCTTTTTTGTTTCTGTTTTTTGTTTGTTTGTTTTACAGGGGATTTTGTAAAATATCCATATAAATAATGTATTTATCTTTGGAATTTGTACATTGCTTTTTTTCCCCTGCCAAGTTTATTTTATTGTGTATGTTTGCTATGTGAAAAGTGCTGATTTGTTTGGTCATTCACCGTTGTATTAGCTGTTTAAATGTGATTTTAAAACATTTCATTTATAGGGTTTTTTTAGCATTGTTTAAAACCATGCTTCCATTTTTTTTTTTTAATTTCCACCCAAAAGCCATTGTCTATTTTTGTATTATTTGTAAGTTAAGAAGTTTTTTCCAATATATGGCAAAAAGTAGCATATTATTCTTGTAGCATTTAGTTATGTAGATTTTAAAAGAAATGTATCCTTTGCTTTTGAGGCTTAACAGAAACTAATGCTGTTTTACTCTATTAATATGCATGGGATTTCTCCCCTTTGGAGTGACGCATTTTTGTGCATTAAATATGGGGAGAAACTTCATAGAACTCAATGAAAATACTTTCTTTCTTAAGTCTGCTTGTATATTTCTCTGTCTTTCACATAAATATAAACCAGCAGATTGGATGCCTTAACAATGCAAATCATATTCATTTCACTTGTACATTGTACTGTGCACCAGAACTGTCAATCATCACTAACATTCTAAGAAAAAAAAAATGGAATTGAAAAGCACAAAAGAACTGTTTTGTTACCTTAAAACAATATAACTTTTTTCTAGTCGAGCAAGAAATCATTTACAACGATGCTGCAACTGTGCATGCTTCCTGTATGAATTTTGCAATGGTTTTCACTAGAATGTCACAGTGTGATCTTTGGGGGGAAGGGAAGAAAACAGGATTTTTTTTTTTTTTTTTTCCATGGTGAGAAAATAAAAGAAGAGAAAACTGGAAAATGTGAGAGACATCAATTTATTGCTTCTCTGTATTCCAAGCAATTATTCTAATTCACATAGTAAGCAACAGCACGACAATGTAATCAAATTTAAAGCCATATTTTGTCCAGTGACACCATCAATTACTCTTGTAGAGCTTCACTCAAAGTCATTACGATTTTGACACCAGTGTTAGCCATTGATGTTTGTAGTCTTCTACACCAGTGTCCAAAGACCCTTGACAATGTGCATAATTTGTTTTGTTGCAGCTATTTATAGTGATCTGATGAATGGGAATTTATAAAAAATCTCCCCCGCACCGCCCTTATCTTTTACAAAGTAAAAGATGCAGCTGTTTACAGAATATGGCTTTAAGTGGAAACATTCAGATTTCAGTTTTAACAAGGTGAAGCTTCACAATGACTGGATTGCATAAAGTATGCCTATTTCCTCACAGTTGTACTAGGATGCAGCTAAAAAGAAGTCATCTCTGAAACTACTAACCTTTCACCTTCTTATCTAAATCTTTTTGAATAGACACACACACTGTACAGTTCTATTGTTAGAGAAACTAACTACTGTAGAGATTGTTATAATTTTTTTGCAGAAATTCAAGCTGTAAAAACTTTTCAACTTTCACAATATTTAATTAAAGTTACTTCCTGTCTGTGAATACAGCTCCTGGTTGTGTCGTTATTTTCCTGCTTCTGCTGGCTAGTAAGTGAGGAAAAATAAAATATAGAAGCCACAGGTTATTGAGTTGTCTTTCTGAAATTAAGAAGAAGCAGAAATTCATGGAATTACACAGTGAAACGTGGTACATGCTGGTGCACTGAAACTCCCCCTCTTCCATCGCTAATGGATTTCAAAAGATCTTCACTCATAATCCTAAATGTTTATCCTGTTACTGTTTCTTTTAGTTTAGTCTGTTGATGGCCTAAAGGGAAAACCTATTTTTCCAGTGGATTTCAGGAGCATATCTCGCTTTAGGTTCCCAGTTGCAAACACAGTGATCATGTTATACAAGGCAAAGGCATACTAAACCCAGCGCCGGGGGCCAAGGGAGATCTGAGTTTTCATCTAAGTATTATTTAAGTCAGTGGCAACTCTTCCAGGACGAGGTCTTAAGTGTCCTGCTCAAGGTGAAGCTCCAAGAACTGCACCAGAGTATATTGAGCTGTAACTAGCTCCTTGACTTGACCATGAAGGAGGCTCCTATAAAGTGTTTGCATTCTGTTGCCCTTCCTAAATAAATAACAAATCCACCAGCTGCTAAGTTGGTTCTAGGTGTTTCATTTAATTCTATGCTCCTCTTGGCAGGAGAGGACAATAAGAAGCTTTACCTCTAGTAAGTGGAATGTTGACAAAATGGCACTTGACTGTGCCTGAACAGTGGCTGTTATACAGAAGACCTGTATGGGAACAATCAAAAACCTTTAATGACGACACGTAATGCAAGGCTCCAAGCATTTCCAGTTTAGTTAGGAATGAGCCATTGGGG
This sequence comes from Loriculus beryllinus, assembly GCA_039877255.1. NCBI lineage: Eukaryota > Metazoa > Chordata > Aves > Psittaciformes > Psittacidae > Loriculus > Loriculus beryllinus. The sequence continues at coordinate 29,930 of JBCJKH010047821.1, read as the reverse complement.
TTGCAGTTTAAATTAAATTAAAATTTACTTTAAATTTGTTGAAAATACAAGCAGCTGGAAGTGCCTTCTTGCAATAAAAAGTGTTGGGTATCTCTTAAATGCTTTCAGATCCACTCCAGTAGTTGTTAAAGAGAGCTGCTGGCAAAGTCTGATGTCCAATGTGTCTACTCTGTCAGCACAAGAGATCTGTTTCTTCTGTCTGAGATAATTCTCCTGGTTCTCTTTCAAATGGTGTGAATATTGGCAGCTCTTACTGCAGCTGAGAGCTTTATGAGTGCTCAGCTCACTAGAAAAACGTGGGATCACATTAGCTGAAAAGCAGTCTTAAAGATTAAGTTCAGGATGTAATATTAGGCAACCTGTTGTAGATGCAACAGAACCAGAGCTCTGCTTCATCCTTTTGGATACAATGAGAGTACTTTTGTCTGAAATTTAATTTCAGCTGCACTAAAAAAGAAATGGGTGGTGGTGAGGGAGGTGACAGCATGAACCATAGGGCTTCAGGCAGATGATGAAGAGAATGCTAGTCAGTCCCAGTGATGTTCATTTGACAATGCAGAGATACCTGGGTGACAGTGCTGTGTAGATGAAGATTAGCTTTTTTAATGCCAGAAGAAAACCCTCCAAAGACCAAACCATGTGAGGAGCAGTTGCAGGGCACACATTCAGGTATGGCTGAAGTAAGACATGTATCCCATGATGGATCATATACTGAAAGGGAGAGGAGTGTCTTCTGTCATTGCACGGAGAATATGTAGGCTTGGGAGCTGAGGGTAAGGTATATAACAGCATGACTTACTGCTCTCTAAACTGGTAGCTTTAATTTTTCAGCAACTATAACAGTCATTTTGACTGAATAGTTTTCATTTATTTTAGAGAAATCTCAGCAAAATGAGCTACTTTCACTGTTAGTTTCCTGGTCTTGTCTGTGTGTCTGCTTATTCCCTTTACAGTCTGCCTCTAGAGGCTCTTGCTTCATCTAATCATTTACGTAACCCTGCTTGGCATCACAGCCCATGTATCTTCTGCCGTTTCCAAAGTTAGTTAGTTGAAGACACATTTCATGGTATACACATGATTTCTTCAGCTCCTTCCTGTTTACTACCCCTTGTTCTCCAGTCCTCTTATTCACATAGCACTGCTGCACCAAAGATGGGTTGGAAGCATCCCAGAGGGTCCCTGGCTGCAACTCAGCTCCAGACTCCTCTAGTTTCATGGGACAGAAGTTTTTGGAATCACTTGAGCAAATGCCACATTGCCTAAACTTTTTTGAAAATGCATCCACTGCATCTTAGTTTATTTGCCCTCGTTACCTGTTTAGGGAGGTTATCACTGAAGCCATTCCTTTAGTGCATAGAAAACATTATATAGTTTTGTCCTGCACCAGCACTGTGCCTTTTAATATCTTCTTGCCTATGTCTGTCAGCTCTCCTGTTAAATATATAGCAAAGAAATGCTGCTGCTACAGTCTTTGCTTTGCTGTGCTAAGCAAGCCAAGCTTTTCTAGTGTCATATTTAAGAGAGTTGCCCTCCTTTTTATGTAGAATCCCAGTGGCTTTTTTTTTTCCAATTTCATTTCACTCTCTACTTTTCTCATTTGGGCCTGGGTACGTAGCTCAGAGAGGGAGATGGGGAGTCCATGAGGACCATCCATCTCATCATCTCAAAGCTGTCACCATTTACTTGCTTATCTCTGTCTACAGCAACATTACAGAAGCATCACTTACTGCTTATTTTTTTTATTTCTTTCCCAAACACACTTCATTACCGTCATACTGAGAAAAACTGTGCAAAATCAACCACTGAACATTCAAAGTCCACTCCATACAATAAAGCCACATCTTAGAGATGCTGTGAAGCAGCCTGAAACATAGAGCTTCAGCAAGATGATATTTGGTCAGTTTGGTTGCTGCCTCCTTGCCCACCCACCAGTTGTACTCTTTCATGTTCTTGTTACTTCCCTGCCTGCCCCCCCCCCCCCCCCATTACCTCAATGGGATGCTGCCTGATTTGGGCCTCATTTGACACCTCTGTTTCCTCTATTTCCCAGAAGGAGCTGGTTCTAGCATCCCTTTTCTCCAACATCTAATGCTGATATTTCAGTAGGGGAGGTCAGGTCAATACTTTAGATAAATAAGTAATAGTTCCAACTCCACAACCCTGTTCTCTCTTCCTCTCCTTGGTGCCCTTGAGGATACAACTAGACTAGAGCTTATGGCACTGCTCCAACATGATTGGCAGGTCATGTGAAAGAGCACACATCTTAGAAAACTTTAATATAGTTGTTCCAGGATGCGAATGCCAATGACTACCCAGGTCACAGCCTAACAACAGGGACTGCAATTCTAGCTGGCTTTTTCTGTATGGGCTTACAACAGGAATAGCAAATACAATGCCCTAACACATTTTTTACATTTTCAAGGAATGACCCAAACTTCATCATTAATGTAAATGTATGTTTGAAGAGCTCCATCAAAAAAATTATTTATATGATCACTTAACCCTTTCCTGAAACATAGCAAACTCTGTCCTACATATGCTAGTCCAGCCAAACTCTGTTTTGCATAAGGGGGATGAAATTGTTCACTTCCTTTTTCGTTAAAGAATATGAATCCCTAATCTTCCTACATTTATTCCTGTCAAAGTGTATCTTATACTGTAAACCCTTACAAGGGTTTCAGTGGGTTTGCAGCTGGAACACGAGAGACTCACTGTGTTGTGGTGATTCTCTGCAGCCTGGCAGCTCTTAACCACATGTATGAGAGAGGCAAGGACTGATTATGACTATAGGTACATACAAGTGTGCTCTGAAGAGGCACGGGTTATCTGCTTGAGAATAACCTTGAGGTGAATTTGCCAGTGAGGACTTACTCCCTGTAAGAAGGCAGCAGCTCAGACCAGACCTTAGATCACGAGACACAGAAATACAGACGTGTGTGTTGAGGCAGAAACGTGTGAAAGCTCTGGGAAGCAAGCCCCAGGGTGAACCCTGTCGTAGTTCACTTTTCTGCAGGGTTTAGAGGAAAGGAGAGCACAAACATTGCACATAGGTTCATCTGGAAGGTAGCTGTGCTGTAGCTTTCATTTCTGCTCCTGCCCAGACCTATACCATCACTCCCAGCTTTGCACAGGTCCTGCCCACTGCCCCTCTGCCTCCTTGCCCATGCCCCTGCCATAAAGGGCTCTGCCTTCAGCCTCATTTTCTATGAAGTGTTGCTCACATTGCTCACTGCCAGCCTGCCCCAGGCACTGCCTCACTCCCCCTTCTCCTCCCATTAACTTTGCCTTCAACCTCTGCTGCATCATTGCCTTCTCCTGAGGGTTCCCTATTTATATAGAGGAGAAAATGCAGTTGCTGGGACTGGAAATATTTTGTTACCTTTTTCTACTTAAGTGCGAGGCATTTTTATCTGTGCTCTCTGGAGACTTATGCTACAGTGGGACTGATTTTATCCACTTACTCAATGCACTTTAGTTCAATAATGATTACAGAACTTCTACATAATATATTAGGTATAGCTGATTTCCCAGGGTTTGTAGCCCTCTATCTCCCTAAGCATTTAAAAAGGAATCTCTGTGATAGGTTTGTTATGAATGATACACTCCTCAACAGTCATGATGTAAAAGCAATACCAGCACTGGGCCGGGAAGGAAGAGGTAAGCATTCAGCTGGAAAATGTCAAAGCTTGTGAATAATACAACCCAACAACAATGACCTGCATCTTTTTTTCATTTAATCCTTGCTCTTCAGCTCTTGGAATCTATGGAGTTCAGGCAACCCAGGCCAGATTCCCAAACCCTCCTTTCGCTGCCTTACCCAAACTGAGGGGTTTGGCAATTTGCTGGCTCCATTGCTGGACTGGGTTGAAATGGTCTCTTTTTCTCACTTGCCTTTTTTACCTTCTTCTTTCAGAACTGGAAGCTGAGCTCGTCAGCTTGCTCCACTCTGGATTTAGCAGCTGGGAGCAAGCCTGTCACAGCCAGCACACCCAGCCCTGAGGTGCCTGATGTTCTTGCAGAAAGCCTGCAAAACGTTTGTTTTCTTCCACAGCAAAAGGAGTAACAGTGTAAATGGTCATGGCCTCCTTCACACCTGAGGTTACACTGTATGCCCTGACACCAGAAACATGGTCCTAAACTTTCCTTAGCCTGAGAGGTTTTCTAAGCATATACAAAACTACAGAGACAACAAGGCTTCTCCATCCTCTGCTATCCCACATGCTAGTTACCCTCTGCCCATGTTGCTTCTCATCTGCCCTCCCTGACCCAACTGCTCAGCAGCCTGATGGCAGAGAGCATCCAGTTCTGGTCCATAAAGCCTGGCTCATTCAAAGGTGTCTGGAGTTCTCCACACTGGACTGACCAGCTTAAACCAAGCACCTTGCTAATCGTACTGTCATCAGCCTTCCCCCTCGGTGGTGGTGGTGCTTTTTTTCTTTTTTTTTTTTAAACGTAAAATCCCCATTTTACTCATTTTTCTGCTAATCTCTTAATTTTAGTAATGGGTTTTGGCAACAAGTTCCACAGGTTCATTGCTGTTATTCCCTTTTTTACTCCTCATGCTATGAGGTGTGTGGATGCTGCAATCATTACTACCCAGTGGGAGCAGCCCCTGTGGCCCTCAAGGGACCGGGGACCAGCCGGGGATGCTGCTGCCTCTCATCCAGCCCCATCAGAGCCACACAGAGCAGCTCTCATCCCTGCTGCAGCCCCACAGTCGCCTGATTGACATCAGGAAATAGCACAAGGGAAGTTGCTACCAGCTAACAGCTGTTTCAACAGTTTTAATCACAAGGCGAGCTGTACGATAAATAAATAAATAAAGCCTATGAAGTGACAAAACAAATGGCCTGGTATTGGAGACAGATTTGAAGCTTCTGGCTGCCTTCGTGGGAGAGCAGCCTGCAAGCTCCCACCCTCCCTCCCCCAAATAATTAATTTATCACTTAGCAGTTCTGTGGCTCTCTGAAGATGCTTGGAGATGGTGTTTGAAGGTGAACTTCAGCCCTCCAGAGGGGCCCATGGGGTTGGGGAAAGAGGCAGTTGGGTGCTGGAGTCTACAGGTGAGCCAGCAAGATCACTGGAGAATTTATATCAATCTGCTTGAGCTACCATGAGCCAGCAAACACTATTTTGCTCTGCCGTCACAAATCACTGTTATGCCCTTTCTGCTTTAAACACTATGGATCAGCTATAACAACACTTGATATTTATTTTATTTCAACTATCACTCTGATTTGTCAGGTGTATTTTTTATGCACAGCAGGTGTACCCTTAATGGGGTTAGGGAATAAACAGAAAATTGATGGGCTTACACACCCATTAGCTAATGGATTACTAAGCAAAAGGGACTCTGTTTAACCCCACTGCACTTAGCCCACTGTTAGGCATGTTAAAGACTATAAGCTAACAGTCAAATGTCTCTTCGTGAACCCAGGGGAAGAGAGCTCAAACTTTAATGCATCGCTTTTGATAGGCAGGTGAATGAATGTGGCTATCATTATGCAATCACGCATCTCTGGCACTATTTATCAACCGCACAACATGCCCCATGAACCCTATGTGCTCCTGACCCACTGCGCTATGAGTCTGTCGTGGTGGTGTACAGAAAGGGTTAAGCAGGATGAATTCCCCTGCGGACAGAAGTACTTCCCATATCCCACCTGCCCAGTGCATGTGTAAAAAGCAGAGCTGCCACTTTGATTTCATGTTCCTGTACCCTAGTACTACACACCTTGATGTTAGCAACATGCTTTTTGTGCAAAGGCTTGATGTTGACACCAGCTTTAATCAGTTATTTCAAGATAGATGTGCCTCGTTAGCATCAGAACAATGCAATTACTTCCCCTCCTCCCCTCTCTCCAAATCCCGGGGTTTTATTGGCCTATTAATGGTTTGATTTGTTGTTGGTAGAAACAAGAAGGATTTCAACTCATTGATCATATTATCCTACAGATATCTAGCAGAATAAATAAATGGGATAATAAAACCCAAACCATACACTCAAAGGTTACATTTTCTAAATCCTGTAGTGTTCTGCATCATAGTTTATGTTCCCTTTCAACCACAAATACACAGTTCGGTGCAGTACATGACAGCTAAAAAACGTTTGTAATGTTAAAGGTTATATTTGCAATCTTTTGCCATCTTTCTCACATGGAAACAGGTCATACTGATCCTCACTGTCCACTGTCTCCTCAATAAGGGACAACCTTCTGACATAGGTGTATAATCAAAAGCCAATTCAAAAGGAGCTTTCCGTAAATATCAACTTGATCCAGGTATATGCATGCTTTGCTTGAAGCAGCAGAAGAGTCCTGCTGACTTCAATGGAATGGCTCATATGTTTGAAAAGAAATAGGTGCATGCGTGCAGAAGAGGTGAAGGTCGAAGAATAAAAAGCCAAGAGAGAATATAATTTTGTGTTGCTTTTCTCTAAGCAGTGATACAAAACCTCACAGCCAGAGGGAAGCTAAGATCCTTCCTATTTCCTTTGTGACTGCCTGTCCCTAGGATGCTTTCAGATGCCCCTTACATTTAGCTTCAGAGGCCCATCTGAGTTGCAGGGTTGCTCAGCCAGAGCTCTGGGGGATATGGGATACCTGTGACAGAAAGAGGGGATGTAGCACTGATCATGGTCTCTCTGGGCTTTGCCTTGTTGCTGGTCTCTTCCTGGAGCTCAGGATAAGGAAATTGCTTCAGCCACTTGACAGACAAACAGCTGAGCTCTTCAGCTGGTTTAAGGGGGATGCTGTAGCAAATGCCACAAACACAGTGGCAATGGCAGAAGACACTGGGACTTCAGTATGCTCAAAATGA
>JBCJKH010047821.1:0-23011 GCA_039877255.1 Loriculus beryllinus | reverse complement strand
CTTCAGTATGCTCAAAATGACAGGTCTGGGTCCCTCCATACTCTAGAGAGCAGTGATCAACCAGAAACCTACTAATGCCTACTGCAATGGGCATCAAACCAGAAACTGCTCTGTTGCCAACTCAGAATGAAGCTCTGAAAGTATGAAGTGGTTCAAGTGAATCGTGGCTACAACTTTAGCTCTAGGTTGTAGGCTTTGTGTTGGAGATTATTTAATTTATGATGGAATTCATCAGTGTCAGCCTAAAAGGCTGGAACAACATAGCAACAAGCTTGTTAATTACTAAGCAATTATTCTACTCAACTTTAAGGCCAAAGGGATACCCAAAATACTTGCACCTGTTTATTTTTGATTTCTTATTGTTCTTTCCATGCTGTAGCTGAGGTTATTTTACAGCAGCTGTCAGTCATAGCAGTAACAACTTCTACAGTAGCAGCTTCCATTTGGCATGCTCACTATACACAAAGTGCTGTGATGGAGTAGAAGGGGTTTCTTTCTTAATATCATCTTCCCCTAGGATAGACTATCTTGCCCTCTCCAGCAGAACACGCTTGGATCACACTGCAGAGTTTCTGACTGCTGCTTTTAAAAAGGTATATCTGTTTGTTTCTATCAACACATTTCAGCTCCTCTGGCATGCTGTCTTTGCAGCTCTAATAGAGACACTTCACATGTAATAGGGTCACACAGTGATCCTCACGTTCGATTCCATTACTATCACCATGTTAAATTGAAACAATGTGTGTGCATCAGATTTCTGCAGTGCAGGGAAGCTGTAGCATCTACAAGTTTTGTGATGTGATGAAGCTAGTGATTAGGATTTTATTTCCTTAGTACCACATTCAGCTGGCACACTCCTGAAAATACACCTTCCCTCGTTTTCTCTCTGTCTCTTTGCCTCTCAAGAGCTTTCACCAACAGATTACTTTCATGTTAAAAAAAAAAAAAAAAGAAGTAATTCTATCAGTAACTTATGGAAATTAGAAAACTGATTAGCATAAAGCTTCTGCTTGTGATAGTGGGGTTACAAAAGTGGGTTGATAGGTAAAAATGATCTCCTTAGTGATAATTAACTTTGATCTCTTAAATAACTGTTAACTTTCATAAAGAAGGAGAGTACAAATGACATTTGCATCATGGCAACTGTAAAAAGGCAGAATATAACTTCCATTGAAGATTACATGATAAGCTCTGTTCTCAAAGAAAATATACTCATTTCAAAGCAAAATCACACGAATTGTCAAGGACTGTTGGGTTTGTTCTTACAGCCTGTGCTAACCTGAGTGCACTGAGATGAGACATTGCATATGCTTGTGTGAACAGCTCTGTGCACGCATGTAAATGATATGTGTTTATCTACAAGGAAATGACAATGCATGCTCTGCTAAGCACTTCTATGAGACCATTCATCCAAGGACTTCCAAGTACTTTATAAACATTAATTCATTCTGACTATGTGACTGTGAGGTAAGTAAATATTAGCCTTATTGCAATATTATCGGGAAATGGAGAGACGCAGCAGCTAAGAGACTTACTCAAGGTCAGCAGATTACAGCTCAAATGCTTAGCTTCTCATTCTGTGAGCAGCCATGGCTGTTGGCAAAGCACATGTCTCTGGGCACTGGAGGTTTCCTGGGCACTCCTCAAATTTGCTTTGAGTACCGTTTTGAAGAATTTCCCGTTAATATTTATTTCTAAACAATTTCACAGTGTTTCTTTGGGGGCACATAGTCTTACCACCTCTGTTTCATAAATGGGAAACTGAGGCAAAGTGGTAAAAACAATCCAAAGTACTCACTAGGTGTGAACATCCAGTTTGAGAAATCAAGGGTCCAGCAGTTTCATCTAGAAGATCCCTCAAGGTGCAGTTCCCAGTTTTAGCCAGAAGATAAGTAGCTGTTTCTCGAGTTTATGGACTCATTAGAAACCAAGTCTTCAAAACTGAAGCTGTAAAATCCCACTTGGATTCAACATACAAGCAAAGGAGATTTTTTGAATCCCAGTATACCAGACATCAGTTGTGAAGCCTTCCTATTGGACCTCAGACAGATTTACACAGGTTGCTGGGGTTGAGATAGAGTAAATGTAAACCATAAGTTACGTATGAGATGAACCGTGTAACAAGAAATGCACACACACTCATACACAAGGAGGCTAGATAATTTTAAGTAGAAAGATTAAAAGGATATCTTGATATACAAATCCTTAAAGCTATGCAGCCTCCAAATTTTTCAGTTCATGGAAATCATCTTGGAATCTTTCTTGCACACTTAAAACTCCTGGCACACTGATTTGTTGCAAAAAACCATTGCAACATCTCAATATCTTTCCTCACTAGCTCCTCCAGATACAGTATACACTGGCCACTCTCTGAATCATTTTATCTTGTCATCTCTTTTCCTTTGATATGCATGAAGTTAAAGGGAATTGGCAGTCTCCTAATTTCTATTTCGACCCAATGTCATGGGAGAGAGGAAGGAAAAAAAAAAATCACTTTTTTAATGCAGCTTTTAAAATAAAAAAGCAAAAAAAAAAAAAAAATTTACAGCACTTAATAGGCCTCCCTTGCAATTTAAAAACTGATTTTCAGAAGCTCATATATTCAAATCTCCAAAGTCTATTTGAAGGCACATCTGAAGGTGCACCCTGCAACCTGTGTGTAGCAAACTCTTTTGAATCTTGTCCTTGAAACAAAAATTAGTGCCCCATGGGAGCTCAGCAGTGTAGACAACCACTAACTGCAGAATGACTGAAAGCAGAGCTGAGAGTCCTTGCAGCCGGGAGGGAGAAGGGGATGAGAGAGCGAGGGAAGATGAGAAAAGCCTTCAGGAGCCATTTGGGAGACACTCACTGGGAAGAAGAAAGAAAGACATGCACTAAAAACAACAGAAACACAGGTGGAAATGGCCTACTGGGAAATCAGGCTGTCAACAAACAAAAGCCGAAGGCCAGAAAGCAGTTTCAGTAGCAGCCCCTGCTAACAGGGCTTCAGTGTTCAGTAAATAAATTAGCAGCAGGTTTGACTGTTTGGAAATTAGTAGTGACATGATGAAAGGAGCAAATGACTTGCTTTTATCTGGAGTGGAAGCACTAAACTTCCAAAGAAATCCCTGCTCGTATAAGGAGAAGCAAAGATGCTTATATCAGCTTAGACTTGAACAACAATAATATCAGAAAAGTTTCATTTCATTTACCAGAGGCTCAGAACTTTCTTTGTAAATAATGAGACCTGTGTCCCTCTGGGCTGCTTCTGACAGTGTTTCTCCTTTGAATAGTTTATCACTAAGAAGGTAAAATAACATAGGTTACATAGGTAGACAGTCAGACAGATAGATATCTAGATGTTGGAAAAAAAAGAAGTAGATTTGGGACATTAGATCAACTCTTCAATTATTGTAAACTGGGAAAGCTCCTTTGGGAGAAACTCCAGTGATTTACTTCTGTTGAGAATCCGATCCTGTTTAATTAAATGGGAACTAAATGAGGGACTGAATAGTAAACACTTCAGCACGTGCTTACACGTTCAGCATGTGCCAAAGTCCTATTGATTCCATTGGATACAATTTGCTTAAGCACTCCTCCCAGTAAAGGTTTCTACTGAATCAGGGCCTCGATAACTGGAGCTGAATGTTTATTGTGTCAGAGGCATTAAGAAGGGGCTCCTTTCCCACATCCTCATCGCTTAGATATAGTTAGATAAGAAGTAAAATTGCAGCCTCCTAAGTGAGCAAATATTTACATAAGCTGTGCTGAGTGTGCTTGAAATGGCAACAGGTCCAGAAGCAAGCTTGCACTCATAGTGGAAAGCTGGGATATCTTGGGTAGTCCTTTGATCTGGTGGTCCATTCTACTGTCTCAATGTCTGTGGGTTCACACATGCCAATGCCAGAGAGTCAGGATCTCCTTCCACTGTGCCTAGCTCTTACCATTAGCTCTTACCACAAGAAGAGGTAAACTAGCTGCAGTGCTTCTAGGAAAAACTGACAGTAAGTAGCAGCATCCCTCAGGGATTGGTATGGGACCAATATTGCTTAATGTCTTCATTAACAAGCTGACGATGGGATGAGTGAGCTCTCAGCAAGTTTGTAGGTGACACAAAATAGAGGGGCAGACAGTGGTTGATATGCCAGATGGTAGGGTAACCTTTCAGAGGGACTGGGCAGGCTGGAGAAACCTCATGAAGTTCATCAAAACCAAATACAAAATCTTGAAAGGCAACGAATTTGGATGAGTGCTGGAGCTGAGTAACGGAGGGACCTGGACTTGCTCAGCCTGGAGAAGATAAGATAAGATAAAGGGGAGACTGTATAGCTGCCTGCCACTGCCTGATACAGAGGAGATAGAGTCAGATGCCTCTTGGAGGTGAAGAGCAATAAGACAGAAGGCAGTGGACACAAGCTGGAGCAATAGAAAGAATACAAAATTCAAGGAAGGTTTGATTTGTTCTTGTTAGGGTTTTTCTAACCATGAAAGTGATCAAATACAGGAGCAAATTGACTGGACCAACTTGATCTGATAGAACCTGCTTTGAGCAGGAGCTTAAAGCAAATGACCTCTGTAGTCCCTTCCAATCTAAACTGTCCCACAATTCTATGCAAACAAAATCTAACAGAAATAGTGAAGATTATGTGGAACTATATAATAGCTGGTACAGGTCTGCGAAAAGAAGCTCAGGCTCAATTGTGCTGAGAATTTAATTAATTAAGGCAGACATAACAGTTGGATTTTTAGTAATTGTTAGTTTAGTGCTACACATGAACTCAGTAGGAAAGCTGGAGTTGCATAGCCTGCATAATAACACAATAAGGTAGACAAAAATCTATCCTACTGCTAGGAACCAATGAGCTATCATCAATGGTTTTATGTCAAAAGAGAGAGAAGTATCAATTGGTCTCCCACAGGGAATGATACCGGAGCCAGTATGAATCAATATACTCATTAACAGCCCAGAGAAGAAAGTAAATTCACCAACCACTGGATCTGGAGAAGATTCAGTGGAATGGTGGGGATGTGGCAAAGGAGGTGGGTGGCATATAAGAAATAGAATTGTAGCTAAATGATATGTAGATTTCATCAGACGAATGAACATTTCATATTTTGTATATTCAGGGAAAAATTTTACAGCAGATAAATATAAAATACAGTGAGGTTAGTGCCTAAATGCACCTCTTCTAAAAAGCCCCAGGTTAGACAACTACTGATTTCTTGCACCATTACAAAAGAATGAATCAGTGTACGAGTTTTGATCCATTAAAGGTCCTCCAAGACAATGTGTTAAAATGCCACTTAGCAATGTGCTTGATGTCAGGTGTGAAATACCATAGCCAAATGTCACAAGTTATTTTGATTGAGAAAGATAGAAGAGAGTGACTGAAATTCTGCAAACTAGATTTGAACTTAACCCATGTGCTTCACAGTGACTTTCATTAAAGATTTTGAACTATTTAAGCATATGGCAGATGAAAACTGCACTAATGATGATAATGGAACGAGATTTGACTTCCTATGGTTTGGTATGGAAGGTAATGTAATAGAAGGTACATGTAATTTTTTTCCCCCCATTTTTGTCTACATCTTCTCCAATCTCATTCCTGGGATTTTGAGGCATGCACAAATATACATATATATGCACATATATAAAAATTCGCTCAAAGATCATGTTGCCTGGTTGTCTGAGTGAGCTGACCCACAGATATTAAGCCCAAACAAATCGCCATCTTAATCTAAAATGTCTCCTGTATCACATAGGTCAGAGCATTTTCCTCCATGGGTATCTCAATTTTGGGTTGTGTTTGGTTTGTTTTTTTTTTTTTTTAGAATATAGTGAATATCTATTCCAGATTTCAAGCCCTCATCTGTTAGAGAATGTGTGAAATGCCTTGCCCAAATGTTGAGTGTGGGTTTATATATTCTCAGTCTGAATTGGCTGTTGTGGCCTGCTTGCATCAGAAATATTTTTTCTCACATAGCTACCCAGTGGTACCATTGAGCTCCATAATACATTATAACTACCATTTTTCTAACATATGCTTGTAAACTAGGAACTTACATTACTCCTGTTTGAACCCATGAAAACTCTCATGGACGTTAATGCAAGCAGGACCTTATATTTATTCATCGAAAGCTAAAACCGTGTGATAGAAAATAAGAAATCTTTTAAGCCACAGTTCTTAAGGGTATGTTGCATGGTGTTTGCTGTTCAACACATCAGAGCCTCATAGCCATATTAGTTGTATGAATGGGATAAGATTACTTGGGCAATTTTCCTCTACATTAGAAACAAATCGCAGCTAAACCTCTGCTGGCTCCATACATTTTAAATTCCCATTTTCTCTCACTAGAATAGAAAAATAAATACATAGATAGCTGACCAAACTTAGAAAGTGTTCAAAGCAATCAAGTGCAAATTTTCTCGTGTTAAAATGTGAACAAAACAGAAAACCTTTGACTGAGAGGTAACTTCAGAGATAAGTAGTTAGATAGATGCTATAGACAACAAGACACAAACAAATTAAATCTATTCCACTGAAACAGTGATATAATTTCCCTCCAGAGACTATCTAAGACTGACAAAATAAACAAAGAAATAACGTGTTTCTTAACTTGTGAAATGTGACAGTCAATGGCAGATAGGAAAACAAAACTAAACAGTGCTAGAAGTTCTTAGCACAAACATGCTGTTCAGAGACATTGCAGCTCTATTTTTCTTTGACTTCAACCTCCTAATATCTGTACTTTTTCACACCTTCCTCCTCTGAGGTTTTTCATCCTCTTTCCAGCATGCTCCTCCTGCTTAAGAAACATACTGCATGTTTATTTTGAGGGACAGACTGATGGTTGATATTAGCACATCTGGGAAAGAGAGAGCTGTTAGTCTGGACTGTAACGACACCTCTGAAGTCTCTTTGCTCAACAAAGCATGCAGGGACATGCTTCAGTTTGGCTTTGATGGCAGATAAGACCTTGCTAAATGCTGAGCACACACTGCAGAGCTTTGAAGGCACATGGCTGGACATCTGTGTTCATTTTAAATTGTTATAGTTCCACGGCCAACGAAGAGACCCTTGGTTCATGACCTGCTTGGTCATCAGGAAATTCTGTCAACTGAATTTTCAGGCTTTTCACAATGACAGGAACCTTTTAAGGGTTCAGGTAAGTGTTGAGATTTCTGTATCAAGAATTGTGCTACCTACATAACCTAATGACTTCACAAGTCCAAACGAAGTATTCTCAAAAACAGAGTAAGAGAAATTTTAAGCACTATTGAGGTGGCCATCTCTAAAGGCAAACTCTAAAGATAGAAGCAAAAGCATGAGCATGCCAAAGTGCAGTACGGCGATAATTTTCGTGTTACTCATAGCAATCATTTTCCCATGAACAATCTGTATATGTCACTTACAAATATCTCATTTACTCCTCATCCTTCATATAGACATAATAATCCTTTCACTTTATTTTAGTTGATAGTTTGCCTTTAAAATGTCAGGTCTTTTCCCCTCTAAGTTGCAAATTGCTTTTGTTCCTAAAAGTTATAACAAAAGATACCTTAGTTCATAGCTGCATAGAGGCTGCTGGTAGAAAATGGATCCTTTCACCCCAGCAGATTGTCAGAAACCAGTCCCATTCTGCAGCAGCAGTCTGCTAATTACTGAAGGTGGGGTTCACCTCCAAAAGTCTAATTTTAAACGTGATTTAAGCAGCTTCCTCACCAGCTGCTTTGCAAGCAGCAGGTTCTGAAGGACAGCTCACCTGGCTTATGGTTTGCAGTACCTTCATTTCAGCCTAAATGATTTGCCAAGGTCAAACAGGAGACTCTTGTCAGGCAGGACTGTCCCCTGACTCACAGCATTGGCCCATCTCTCCTCTCACTACTGCTTGAAAAGTCTTGCAAGAACCTGGTCTCTGAATGGCCAAAAATACAAAGTGGCCTGTTCTTCTCAAGAAGGTATTTTGGACATAAAAAGAGAAACACAGAACATGAAATATGAAGCAATGTAGAGCCCACTACACTGGTGGAAGGAAAGTGAGATGAAGCCAGCAGGTTCACTGCCTGTTTCTGGACAGTATTTTGTGGGTGAGTGGTGGTCCAGGCTATGTTTAAAGGGCCAAAGATGGGTTATGGAGCAGTGTGAAAGATGTTGCATGTTTCCAATCAAAAGTTTTATGATAAAGCTTCGTGGCGGTCTCTAAGAAATGATGAGGTTTGAAATTGGTGCAGCGTTCTCAGCGTTTTGGGGCCATGGCAGTGCAGGCCAGCTTTGCTATCAAAGAACACTCTCTTCATGGTTCTCAAGAGACCAACTTCTATCAGCCTGCCTTTGCTTGCTAAAACAATAATGAAAAACACACAACATGAAACAGAACAGCCACTCAGTAAATCACATTTTGGCCTGATTTTTTGAGGATGCTGAGTCCAAGTGGCTTCCATGGACTTTAGTGGACCAGTTTTGGTTTGTATCACCCTGGGAGTCTCCAGCATACATGGCTGTTTCTTTTGTCATTAAAGAGCATCCACTGTACATTTTAATTAGATTTTCTGATTGTGTTCTGCAGCCTATTTCCATGTTAAATAATAATTCTGAATTACATAATGTCATATTCCTTTCCACCCCTCACCTGATAACAGTAACAAGGTCTGTATCTTAGAGACTTGCACATTTACGTTGACACTATTGGAAATACTAACGTGAACTGAATCTCTTCTATGTTCTCAAAGACTAACAAACACCACTCATTTCCTACAGATTAGTTTCAACCTAACAAGCATTTTGTTGAGCCCCAAAGAATATTTCATTTATTTAGATAATGCTGATTGCTCACGTATGAGCATCAACTCATTCAGGGAGAAATGAAAAAGACTGTTATAGCTCAGTATTTTTGAAAGGAGGCAGAAAAAAAGTCCAACAACAACTTGGAGCGTATTTAACACTCAAAAGAGAGCACGTCATTATGGTAAATGGATCTATTGCTGTGAATAATGGAGAAGGTTTAATCACACAGTGGTTCAGATACATTTAGAATAAATATTTTATGGCATGTTTTGCAAAGCTGAAGCATGTTTAACCCCTCCCCCCCCCCCAATGATTTGTGTTCGGTACCATCATGGCACAGGATGTGTATTGCATCAGTATGCCAGGAGCAGCCATGCATAAGGGTTACTGTGGAATATATGAGATTTTGCAATAAAGTGGGCAGAGTCATTCCCTGATGGAAGTCGATAAGGGGCTGTTCATCTGCATGCCACATCATGAAAGAGCATGTCCACTCTTCTCCACCTCTCCACCCTGCACATGTGCTCACCTTTTGGGTCAGGTATGCAAAGTTTATGCCAACAGGATGGTATGAAGCCAGTCTGTGATATTCTAAGGGCAGTCATGCTTTCCTCCTGGGAGAAATGCTCAGCCAAGTTGGAAGGGAGGGTCCAGAGAGAGGAGAAAAAGAGGCATTTTCTGCACTTTCTCTGCTCCAACAACCCCTTGGCCAGATGTGTTGGTCATGGGCCAGTCAGCTGCATTTAGCTGATGGGACTGAGCAGCCAGAAAGAAGCTGCTGGGAGTAAGGGGCTGCCAGCACTGCAAAGATGAGGAGTGTTATGGGCTCTAAAGGCCTGTTAGTCCCGCAGTAAATCTGTGTGGTGTTTACCCCTTCCTTCTCCTGCATCTTGAGTTTCCTCTTACAGGAGACTTGGGTACTCAGCTATAATAACAGCATAACGGGCTTCAAGAAAATATGTACATTATCCGTGGAGGTCTTGTTACAATGGCATTTAATGATCCATAAGATCTAGTAAACACAAACTCATTTTGTATGAAAAAATAGAACTGGAAATTGGGCTCAAATAGAAACCTCAATGTGAAATTTATTTATGAGTGAGGAAAGCAAGGGTGCAAAGGAGAGGAGCTGGGCTAGCATACAACTGGGAACAGAGGGTGATCATAAAGAAAAGAAAGAGAGAATTAGAATTATAATTGAGAAAAGCAGAAATAAAACAAACAGCGAGAGAGCCTATCCTATTTTCTGCTAGGTCTACTATTTTAAAGGGTGGGCATTGCTGTTGCTAACACAAGGAATAGGTTTCTCCCAAGCTAGAAAAACATTTGGATTTTTTTTTCCCTTTTTATTAATCATTGGTGATGTGGGGAGGGGGAACCCCCCTGAGAATTCAGTGACAGGAAAAAAAAAAATGGTTTGTGAATTCAGGCTGTTTGTGTACCTAAAAAGCAATATGATTGATTTGCAAAAACCTCTAGCTTCACAAAGTTCTTCCATCTCTAATGAGAACTAACAGCGTTTTTGTCCAGCTTCCCTGCAAAATATTGTTCTAGTGCTGAATCCATCAACAAAAATGGCTAAGCATTAGCTTCCTTAATGGCCTCTGGTTTCACTTGCCAGCAACTGCAGATGGAGTGGGCTAAGCAGGGCTGGGTCTGAAGCATGCTGGACTGTTGCAGATCTCAGCTGCATTTTGCTATATTAGAAGTAAGACTGAATGGTGGCTTTTTAGTATAATCTGACACAACTTGTTTTAAAATCACAGGGCATTTCTAGCACTGGTAATGCACAAGTTTTGAGTCCTCGCACTATTTAATTAATATAAATTGTTGCACATGTGAATTCTTTGATAAAGTATAATAAACAAAGGAAGAAAAAAGGAGGCAGCTTTGGTAAAAAGAGTTCATTCAGTACTGACTGTAGAAGTTGTGGATTTTTTTTTTTTAGTCTTTTTATCTTTCTCTGTCCTTTGAGCGTGTGATTACAAAATACCCTCACCTTTACCTGCTTGCAAGAAAATATAACCTTTTCCCTCCCTCTCCCTTGTCTGCACACTCTTTCACCCCTCTCTTTGAAGAGAAGCACGATGCAGTCATACTAGTCTCCCAACCAAGTTTCCAGATGAATTTGTTATTTCCTAACTTTCGACCTCTGCAGGAGCAGCTAGAAGTAGTCTGATAACAGAACCCTATTTTCATATGGTTTTTCTGCTCTACTTTGAAAGCCCCTGAGATTAAGACACTTTAGATCAAGCTTGAAGAAGAAGCAAAAGCCTGGGGACTGATCTGAATTTATGTGAACTACTGGGACCTTGCGAAATCTGCATGTGCAGTGATAGCCCCAATAATTTTTCATTTAACTGTGGGCTAAATAAACCTGACTTCCCTTCACCATGCACGGGGACTCCATTTTTTCTCCAAAACTATATAATATTCTGCCAAAGACTGCTGGGCAGCTGAGGCTGGCAGAATGAATCTAATCTGGGAGCAAAACAGAGTAATTCTAACATTTGTTCCAGTAAACACAGATTAATAAATATCCCTCAAGAACCAATATCTAAGCATCCTTCTTTCACCTCTTTCAATGAGATTTCAGACCAAGAAATCATAACAGTAACTTCCACAGAATTTATGATTTGCTTGTTATAAAAGGTGTTTTATGAAAAATCCTCTTTTCACACATTCAACAACCTCTGTATTAGGAGGGAGAGATATATGGTTGAAATGACAATTATAGATGGTTCATTGTAATAGCTTTCCTTCTAGAAGCCACTAATGTCTTGCAGTCTGCATTAGTCTGCTCAGATATTTTTGGACACCTTGAAGAACTTTACACAAAAAGCCACGTTTCAACAGTGAAACACCCCAGAAAGCAGTGGGCTTGTAAGGAAGTAGAAGTGGAATTATGCTAAAGAAACTTGACACACAGCAATTGGCACTGTGTTTGTGTTACACAAATAGAAGATGATGAACGGTACCTGATAACAGTTTCTAGCAGCTACAGAACTGAACTTCATACTAGCTTAGGTCCTATTGCATTCATGGGAAGCTTAAATAGAACAACACATCTTAGAAAGTTTTGTTACACAAGAGAAGACTTAAGAATTTGCAACATGTTTGGTACAGATAGCATTGTGGCATGACAAAAAGGATTCAGAGTCACTCATTTGAAATGAACTTCAAACCCACCAGGGATGAGTACTATGTCTTTTGCAAATGGATACTTTTAAAGTAAACTTCATACCAGTGGAACTAATAGCACCTCTATGCATTTAACATGAGCTTTTGAACTCACCTAACACCAAACAATTAATCAAAGAGAAGAACACATATATATTTCTACATTTCTCCTACTAAAATATGTGTATGTATCTGTTGTTTGCCATACTAAGTCAAAAAGTAAAGCATGTTTTCAGTACTCAGCAGAATAACATCTTAAACAAAAAGCAGTGTGGAAGTTTGAAAATGCATGTAAAAGTTGTCAATTGTCATAAGAAAGCAAAAAAACCAAGAAACAATTTACTGGTAATAAAAGATAGCAACGTTATAATATCACTCTCATCTCCTGCACTAAACTTGTTTCTCTAGCAGTTATGGCATGTCAAATTTAATATGCTAATATTACTTTCATTATTAGATGACTACTAGGGTAGGAAACATTTGAGTCTTGACAATGTAGTGCAGGTCACACCTCAACAACAAAATATTGCATTTTAAAATTATATGTATCATATAAAATGTATAGATCATTTGAATGTCACATCTGCTTGACTTTTATTTTTTGAAGTCAGGTCCCTGAAGAATTTTTAAGAGTTTACGATGAATGTACTTTTATACCTGTTGTCTGGGTAAACCCACTCTGGTAAAAATAGTACCTGTTCTAGAGAAAGGCAACCACATGCTCACCAACCTTTAGAACAGATCTATATAGTAATAGGAGGTAAACTTGTTTATTCACTATTTGAAGCATTCCTTTTCAGCCTCCAATTGTTAAACATCGAAATAATGGAGTTCCTGAAACATTGATGAGAAGCTGAAAATCTTTTCCTAATTTACAAAGAATTGTGCTAAAATCCACATTGACAGACAGTATGGTGTAGATCTTCATAGTTGCTGAAATGTATGCCTAGTGGTTGGTACCTATCAAAAGGGAAATTAGAATAAATGAATATTTAAATATTTAAATTTTCTATGATATGTTTGAAGTGCATTTTCAAAGCATTACCATCAGATTTGAGAAACCAGTACTCAATCGGTTATAAACTCCTTGTTGAAGAGTTTCACAAGCCTCCCTGCTCCCCACCTTCCACTCATTAGCAATCAGAATAGCTTTTACATGCAATAGTGTAATTGTAACCAAATCCAGGCTGCACTGGCTGCTTCTCTCTAAGTTTCTAAGAATCCCCTTTGGCTGACCTTTGGTGGCAGGTAAAGCACGGTGGAAAGGAGACAAAGGGAAGCAGTCCTGAGTTGGAGGGAAGAAAGGGGATATTGAATGAGATGCATTTCTTTCTCCAGAGGGCTAAATGTCAGAGATAGGTGCAAGAGTCAATGCTTTCTTTAAAAAAGACGCATTTTTTGCAGAGGTGACTAAATTTACCTGTCGCGCAAATATGTGTGTGTATATGCATATATATTTGTGTGTGAATACACAAATAAATATATATCCGCACATATGTGTTCATATCTCAGTTTAACAGAAAGCACACATTGAATTAAAAGTCCCTGTATAACCACACATGGGAGGCTCTGTTCCAGGAAGCAGAATAAAAAAGATGTCCCAATAAGCTGGCAACATGAGCATGGCAGAATCTAAACATTCACCTATGTTTAACAGTCTTTAGTATCATGATAAACTAGATTATCTGCCAAAAAGTCCTCTTAGGCCTCATTAAAAAAAAAAAAAAAAAAAAAAAAAAAAAAAAAGAAAGAAAAAAAGAGTAATCCTCAGGAAAGAAAAGAAATAAAATTTTACATTGAATACTTTGCTTATCTTACAAAATTATTATTTGCCTTCTTAGTTACTCCTATTCATCAGGGTGATGTGTGCAGATTGTGAGAATGCCAAACATTTTCTGAAAACTGACGGGTAAGCAAAAAAAGAGTTGCTCTTTAAACCCTTCACAGTTTATAGCCACATTTACATAACATTAAATAAGTCAACAAAGGCATCATTAGCTCCCATTAAAATATGAGCAAAGAAATTTAAGCGAACAAGACAAGCTAATTGGTAAGTAATGTTGTGTATCAAAAATTATGACTATAAGATTCCAAACTTAATGAGAAGCCCTACGATTGTGTTTACTAAATGTTTAAAAATTAAATTAAAGGTGAACATGGAAAGACAGGAAAGTTTTCTTGGTCATTTGTGAGAGTTACTGCTGCTCCTTCACCGAGTTTGTGGGTCTCTGGAGTCACCAGCCCATCATTTGATACCTGACCATCATGCAGATTAGGTCTCTCATTGCCAAACAACACAACTTCCCACCAAAATAGCAATGTGAGCTGTGATGCCAAACAGAAAGATTAGGTGCAAGCCTTTTGTGACCAGCTCCTGCAGGGCTATAAAGCTGTATTAAACTACCAGTCCCTCTTGTCTTGCCTGCCTGTTGAGTTTGCTCTGGTGTTTCAGAAGGAGATAGCAAAAGCTACTTTTAACTGAAGAAACTTATTTCTGTTTTTAAAAAGAAACTTATTTCTGCTTACAGGGCTGGGGCTGGACCAATGCCAATACAGCTCTGCCATTGCCATGTCCAGCACTTCAGGCACAAAAGCCAAATCCTTCCTTGCTGCTTTTGTCCATATCCATGGAGCAGCCAGGGCTTTTCCATCCTTTTCTGAGTTGCAGACCTCTAGCAGCTCACACTTGCTGTCAACAGTTGCCTTTCAGCAGTCTACAGTCCATGAAGCTTCATCAGTTTACTGACTACAAGTGGAAAACCACTACTGAGTTTGCTTTTATCTCTATCCCTGCTAAAATCCTCTTCAATTGCTGCATTTCAGCTGTGCTCTACTCCCTTCCAAAAGACAGAAACCACTGAGATATAATCCTGCAGCGCCATTAATGAGCATAATTATAGTGCCACATTACATTGTCCCTCTTGCTAATTGGTCATTCATTTGCCATTGTGCACGAAATTGCAGGTGTTATCGCCTTCACGATGTTTATCTGAATTTGCCACACAGCACCAATTCCCTTCTGCTTCATTTCTCAGTCCAGTGGGATCAGTGTGTGTTTAAAAGGGTAGGACAGGACTATCTCATGTTCTATCTCATATGCCCAGATGTGTGGAAAGGGATTTCAGTAACACTAAGCAATTAGATCAGTATCATGTTCTCAGGCACACAGAGCTGTCACAAATGCACCCATTGATCTTCTCCTACAGGGAAGTTTTGGAAATGCTGTCTAAAAGAGTCTAGAAATGTAATTTTTTTAAAACCTAATAGTATTTGAAATAGCAATTGTATTGTTTTAAGTGGATGTGCTTGCATATTTAGCAGTGAGGGACATTTCGAAAGACGTAAAAACTTCATCGTGTTGGAATGCAACTAATTGTTCTACCATAATTCAATGCAACCTTATAAAACTTGTAAGACAAAGCCAACATTCCCTCGTTCTGGACAGCAGCTCACTACAAACTAGCTTTAAGCAAATGCTGTGGCTTCTGTGAACATATGAACAAGTGAAATCCCTGAATGCACGTGACAGAATTTTTGGTTCACTGAACAACAGAAATGTCTTGCAGATGCCTCATGTTAGTTCTCAGACTTTCAGTGACAGTGTTTTCTCTGCCATCTTGAAATCTCTCTTGATTTATTGCCCTTTCCGCTAGTTTACATTCATCCAATCAAGGAACAAAAACAAAACAGGGGCATCAGTGAAAAATCAGGTACCAAGAATTATGTATGCATCAAGGATGTGTACAAGAAAAATTGTTCACAAGCAGTGTGTCATCCTGAATCAGGAAAGTACTTCAGTAGGAGATTAACTCAAAGCATGTGCTCGTTTACCACACTGGGACTCAAGTACATGCTCAAATTCAGCACCTTTTTACGTGTTCCTCTGAGTAGGGATAATTTCCTGATATTTCAAAAACAGGCTGATTTTTCTTCCTTAAGATAACTGAAAAACATTTATGTGAATTTCTGTTTGTTTCAGATATGGGGAGAAAAAAAATCAAACTGAAACTCAGCTGTTTTCCCTCACCAGTTCACCAGAAAATCTGTCCCATTCCATGACCAGAATAGCTTTTCCTTCATGCTCTATTGCGAGCAACCTAATGCAACTCTGAAGCTGGCTCTGCTTTGAGCAGGAGGAGAGAGGGTCTGGACCAGAGATCTCCAGATGTCCCCTGCAACCTCAGTGATTCCCTGATTTTGCTCTGTGTTGGATACCCTACACATGATGATGACTTAAGTCACAACTAAACTCATTTCAGAAAAACATGGTGAGGAGCAAGATGATAAATATATTAACACATAAATAAATACAGCTTTGCTCAGATGAGAACTGAACGTGGGATGGCGTAACAAAGCGGAGGAGGGAAAGTTACTTTTACATTTCCCAGCTGCTCTTACAATAATATACAGAAACTTTGTGAATCATTTCATGGTTTATTAAATGAAATTTTGTTTGCAACTGGTGAGTTAGGAAAATAAACGTCCATGTTTGTTTTCATTTTACTTTTCCTTGGTTTGTCCAGACCTTCACAGCCTTGTATGCCAGCATTGTCCTCTGGGGCTCATTAAAAAGCCTAGTGTTTGCTACTCTGATTGTCCAGGGAAATCAGCAACAGATTGCCATTAACCCCATGAGGCCAAGAGCTAGAAATTCTTGAAGCATTCCCTGTTGTGGGCAATAAGATCCATTGTAGCCGTTGGAACCAAAGGGTTAATTTTGTCTCTCCTATAGCTGCTGTCAGACCTCCAGTAAAACAGTGTGTGACCACTACGGGGTACTGACCACTTAATACAGCAGTACCTGCCAAAATTGGCTTAAGACTGAGTGAGATCAAGGGGCAGAAAAATACTGTTTTTTCTAAAGCACATTGTATTACCGGTGTTTACTTACAATTCTCTCCTGGGTCAATGCTTATTCTTAGTAAAGACTTAGTAAAGTCTTGCTTCTTATAGACTCAGCTCCACAGGAGAAAGCAAGTTATAACCTTGTCTGAAGATATCCTTCTTATGTGGTCACATTAAGATATGAACTATTGCTGATGGCATTAACAGAGACTATCAAGGGTATTTTTTTAATCTGAATATGTGTTCCCACTTCATTATTGTTACTGTTCATTTAAGTTGGCTTTTTTTTTATAAAAAAAAAAAGCAACAAAAACTTTTATTCTTTACTGAAAACACACAGATATGTGCTGTCAGCCTGCAACTGCCACAGTTCTGGCACACAGCTGATGGCATTCTGAGCAACAAGGTTATGCGTTTCTCCCAGAAAGCTGTAATTTCTGTATGCAGTATTGACTTGTAAGGCAGCAGTGGAAGTCACATAGTAGTGAAACAGTGTACAGCCTCTGATGTTTTTACTTTATCCATCATGAACGGACAGGGTAACATCACTAAGAAGTGTGCCCCAAACTGGTGCAATGCTCAATGAGCAGCTTCACCAGAGTGCTCTCTTCCCTTAGGAGGGATGGTCCCAGCAGCACTACGTGCCCTCCTCAGCCATTTTCCTTCGCAGCCACTGCCAGGGCTGCTCCCAGCATGCCATCATACCTTAGCTGACACATCCCAGCTCTCCCAGAAGGCCTTTGCTTGTGTAGGCACAAAGTAGGCTGTAGGAAGGGGTGTCAGGTCCATGCTGAAAATGTCTGGGATGCTACCATGAGGATCCAGCTTTGCTCACCTCTGTAGAGTGCCATGAAAAATCTTTGGTAATGACACTGATAGCCCAAAGCACTCATTGGCTGTTTTTAGACACCAAATTGCTCTAGAGTTTTTCAAAACCTCTCTTTTGAGTCAGTCACTGACATGGACTTCCCTCCAACCCTCACAGATTGTTGTGCGGGCATTGAGACAGGAGATGGGCAAACAACTCTCTGACCAAACACAGAACAAAAAAGGGGTCAGGGCTGGCCTGAGCTGGCTCTGTCAACACCAACTTAATGCTCAGCTCTGCTTTTTTTGTCCTTCTGAGATCTCCCCACAACTGGGCCTGGGGTGTAGTAACACTTGCCAGCCTCTCAGGTTCTGTGAAACTGTGTAATGCTTTGAGACCTGTACCTGGGAAGTGCTGCAGAAATGTAAAGCATCCCTGTGGATGACCTTATCACTGGGAAAGGAATCTTAAATCCGATCCATTTGTGTGACTCCCGGAGAGCTACTGTTGCATTATTCATGACAGTCTCCTCTTCTTCAGAAGGCTAATATTACTTCCCTCCCCCTTCCGCCCCCATACAGCATTCATAATATGAATTTTATATTCTGAACTAAACCACACAGTCCTTTGTAGTGGTCAGTAATAGGATTCCTACCCATACTTAGCAGAGTCCACATCAGAGACAGCACAATCAGCCACCCCAGGAGAAGAGTTCCCAAGATCTCCTCTTACAAGGCATTGTAAAAGTTATAAATAGATTACTCCCTCTCCCTTTGTACCTTCTGGCCCTTTTCCTACACCAAGGGAACATATTTGTCACTAGGACACACAATGCACACTTAGATGTTTGACATCTCTGCCCTCATCAGATGGGCCATACAGAATTTTTTGATGAGATAGAAAACGGGAAATGTTTGGGATGTGGTTACAAGTTTTGGAGCAGTTAAAAGAATGTTAAGAAGAATTAGCCATGGCAGCTTAGTTGGTAGTTTGTTATGGCTCCCATTTTCTAATACATCATATTCTTTTATTCCCCTAATTACTTTTTTTGTGTGAAAGACAATTCCCAGGGAAAGAACACTTCATTTCTTTGAACCACTGCCAACAATATGCACCACAATTGCTGAAAGCAAAAGAGAGGATCTGGCATATCTATTAGAGCTTTGCAAAGACATACTTTTTCTTTCCTTTTTAACCTTGGTTTTCCCTTAATACCAGCATTGAATAAATGAATTACATTTCCTATTTTCCTTCCTTTCCTCACAACTTCTATTTCTGTTTTCAGGTTGTTGTTTTTGTTTCTTTTTTTTAAAGTCAAGACTTGATGGGTAATTATTACATCTCATGTGTCTTTTGTCTCAGCCTTCTATTAAAAAATAGCAGCTAAGAAAACAAGTCTAAATTAAAAATCTACTTTGTAGAAAGTGATTTTAAAGGTATTAGTACAGCACTCTACATCTGCAGTGTCCTATATATCCTTTCAGTGCAAGTCGTATTAGCTCACCTTGAGAAGAATGAAACCCTTTTATTCAAAGGCAAACCACACCCAAATCTTCACTGATCTCAAACATTTCTCTTGCACTTTCACATCTACAGCAGTGATACAAACCAGCTTGCCCAATTTCAAAACATAGATATTTTGGTTCTTTATCTCTGACTCCTCATTAATAAGAAATACACTTCCGTTCATACAGCAGCAAAAGTGGGTAATGAGTGCTAATGAAGTAGTTAAAAAATAAACAGCTTCCAGAAGAGATGCTGAACTACTTGGTTTGGGTTTTATATGCATTTCTATCTACAGGGGACTTAGATGTCCTCAGTTGTACTTGGTGAAAAATGGACAGTATCTGCAGGTATCCGTGATTCCTCATTTCCCTGTGAAAATATGTGGGATTCTGGGTATTGAAGTGGGTGATACGTGACCCTTGATCCAATCTATCAAGTCCTATCAGTTCATCAAGCACAACTAGAAAAGACAATCCTAATCCTTTCCTAGAATTAGAGAGCTTCCAGGAGTTGTTTTTTACTTAGAATAAGGGAAATGAGCTGCCTGTTTATCACATATGACTTACTAATCATTTAGCAAATACTCATTTTTCCAGGCAAAATACAAGCTGCAGTCCTGCAAAATTTCGCTTGTGGAAGTTCTACTGGGCGAGGCCTTTAGGAAAGGAATCAAGTGAATAACATTCAAATAAAGAACCGTGCTCCATTAGGAGGAAACTATTCCAGCCGAAATCTTACCCAGGAACTTGGGGGGTTGATGTGTGGGAACTCTCATTGCAATCTCAAACCAGCAACTACCAGGGAAAATGGAAGCTACTGTTTACTCAGAATGAGGGAGATCTTTGTGCCCACAGTCATGTACTGAAAAAACTACTTAGCTGATAGTTGATCTTACAGCATCCTGATGCTCTAGAGGATGGGGGAAGGGGGAAGGAGCTGACGAGTTTTTGTAGTTCAGTATTATTGGTTCAACACAGTAGTAAACAAAGAAGTCATCGTATCATATTTTTCTGGCTATTCCAGATATCTAATCTATATACTTTGAATAAGCAACCTGGAGAAGTATTTGTTCTTGTATTTACTTCACAAGTAACTTTGCCATCTAACTTTGGTCTCTCCCTGCTTGAAGTAGATTAGTACGTATACATACCCACAGGCTTTTTTTTGCATGCAAATAAATACACTTGGATAGATGTCAGTAATTGTGTTTTACAATGTTCAAAAAAGAAATTTTCAAGATTTCAATATTTGTTTATTTTCCTCTATATTATTGCCCTAATGAGAGCCAAATACTGAAAGTCTGACACTCAATTTGCAATACAAATCAACTAGCATGCCAATGACTTGATTTGTGCACGCACACAAATAGTATTTGTATATTCACATTCTATTATTTGAGCATGCAAATGACGTGCACACTGAGTCAGTAGCTGGATGGAGACTTCCTGGAAAATGAAGTCCTCAAATTCAATTGCTGTTGGCACAAACAGCAAAACAAAGCAGCACAAAGAGCAAAACAAAGCAACACAAACAGCAATCTCTGTGACTCTGGTGAGTATAAAGTGATACAAATCACTGTTCTCAGTTATGTTTTAGCAGCGATTCAACAGAATGCACTGCTCTCATTTCCTTGACGCTAGGAACCAGATCCAACATAACCCTCAAAATAGCCCACCGTTCTTTGCAAATCGGTGTATTTGCTATTTTTGGATCTTAAAGATATTCTGAAAAAGGCTGAATTGCTGGTGCTAATTCAGTCACGCCTTCAACAAATGTTTTCTTCATCACTAAAACATATATGCTATGCATCTATCTTACAGCAAACATAAGTACCGGGGAGGTGTGTCAAAGCACTAGAGAAATCCCAGATTCTACAGCGTGATCCTTGCCAATCCCATCCAGGGTGATATTCAGCAGCTCAGTGGCTGCAATAAATAATACCAGCTGGACAGAATCCTTTCTTGGTCTTCTGCCAGCTGAGACATGGCAGAAACTGGTTGCTCTCTCTGACAGACACTATTAATTTGAGGCTCAGAGGTAATAATGTCTCTGCAGGGTGGGGAATGCTGTCCTCATATACCCATTCCCTGCTCCCAGGTGAGGTGTCAGCAACTTTTCCCTAGCCAGAGTACAGCTCCTCTTGGGCTAGGGGAGTAAGTAAAAAGCTCTGGGATCACATCTAAGACAAGCCTTTAGTTTTAAACGAGTAGGAGAAGAAGTCTAACAGGATACCAGCCTCATGCTGAAGAGAGCAGCACCTTGGAAATACTGGGGGCTCACAAAAATTAAAAGCAGGATGCCACCAAGGATAAGAATTTTCTTGGCAGAGAGCAAAAAATGCCACCTTAGACTCCTTGAATTAGTATTTTACTTCTGGATTGAGTCATATGTCTTTAATTCAAGTAGTGAAATGTTTTACTCATCTTTTTATATGTATTAATTAAATTATTTTTGGTAAAAGACGTGAAATATATTGGATAGCTTTGCATGGGTTTAACATATGTTACTGCAAGAATGCAGGTATTACGAAAAAATGTTGTTAATACTATGGTATTGTCCTACATACTATCAATGTAGTAAATTGTTCCAAAATAGTGTTGTTTGGTTTGGTTTTGATTTTATTTTGGGGTGGGGTTTTTTGGGTTTGTTTTTTTTTTTTTTTTCCCCAGGAAAAGTCTTTAAATATGATGCCAAGAATTTGCATCCTCCATGGGATTCAGTCTTCAAGGAAATCTATACCCATCAGAAGTTGCCCAAGGACATTATAAGTCCATTGTTTGCCCATGTAAAATGTTTCCTTTTTATTAGCATGGATTTTTTCCTTATCCCTCTTCATAAGAGAGGGAGAGAAAAAAACAAAAAAAATGATACAGGGCTCATTTCAAAATCCATGAAAGTTGGATACTCCCAAAATTCCAACAAGATTACAGAGAAATTTCATCTGGTAAATATTACGTTCTGTTTTTGTCTTTGCTAAAGCTTTTACACAACTTGACAGTTTGTGGTATTGTGCCACATTTCAAAGTTAACGTTTACAAACATCTGGCTTGGGTTCAACATTCCTCTCCATATGGACCACAATGTCTCCAGCATACATTATTTGCCTGTAGAGAGCAAGGTAGAAAATAAAGGTTTTCCTTGAGAACCATGGAAGCCTCAACAAGCAAATCCACTTTATGATTCACTGACAGCAGCCTTGATTTTAGTGGATCTTCATAAAAAGTAGCTTTTGTGCTCTAATGTGGACATTAACATCAGGCAGGAAAACTTTTTTCACCCACGAAAATAGACACAGTTTGAGAAAAAATGTTGCACCCTGAATTGAGATGAAAGGCTAATATGACAATTGTTGCAAGTAGGAGACACAATTCAGGCCAAGTGAAACATTTTGTCTCAAATAGTTTTAAAATGATTAATTTAATTATTACTATTTTTGTGGTATTGGCTTTTTTGTTTTAAAAAGTCAGAAAAATGATTTTTTAACATGGAAAATATTGGAAGAAAGCAATTTCATAATTTGGAACATTTGAAGAACTAGTGATGAAAACTTTGCTAAACTGACCCTCTTTTCAGCAAGAAAACAGGAGTTTCAGTAAGTCGACATTCCCAACAATGCAGTTGTAATAATTTCATCAACCTATTTTGAGTGTAGATGCACACTAATGGAAATATATTTATTTCCTGTAAGGTTTATGTCTCATGCTTTGGGTCAAAAGATGGATTTTTCCTACTGCATCCTGCAGGGCAACCTGAACACTAGGGCAGTCTCCCTGGTGAGGTGCTGTAGGGCTGAGGACCTTCAAAACCTCTCTAAGTGAGCTGACTGGTAACTGGGAGCATGGTGAAACCAGCCAGTCTCCACCAAATTATAATACAACCTTCTTTAACTGGTGTTTTTCGG
>JBCJKH010047818.1:0-19082 GCA_039877255.1 Loriculus beryllinus | reverse complement strand
CACAACACACCCACTGGTGTCTGCTGTGAAAGCATCTCCAGTTTCACATCTCCTAGAAAAAAGATCCTCCAAAACCCCTGTGCCACAACATGCAGGTACCTCTTGACAGCCTCTCCAGCACTAAGAAGGAACAGTTCTGGAAACACAGAATTGATCTTATAATGCTTCACCTCTCAAGTCTGTGTCTGTTCCTGCCACAGCTTTTATCCTGCCTTCTGCTTCTACAGCCTCTCGCATCCACAAACGCACATATCCTCATTTTGGTAAATATGAGGCTTTCATAATCCACTTCTGATGAATTAAAACAGAAATGGCAATAAGCACACAAGCCTTTTCCCTTACTTTTAGGATGCCATACAATTTTTCTTCAGCTCTGACCAGATGGATCAGAACACTGGAAAGGTACAGAGAAGCTTTAGGGTTCCTGCTGTAACCCAGCATCAATGTTTAGGGTGGAGATGCTGGAAGAATGAAGTTGTATTAACTGTCAAAGCTCACCAGTGTTTTACAGAGTTTCTAATTCTATCCAAAGACCCAGACTTCCACAAGACAGCCGTACAAATGTGTAACAGACGTCACAGTTTAACTACATCGGTTCTAAAAGCTGCATTCACTGTTGACTTCATGGGTTCAAACCGTAAGTGTAGGTTTCCCACCAATAAGAAGCTGGTCATGAGAAGCCCTAGCCTGCAAGGTGGTGGATATCTCTGCACGCATCAGTCATCTGGGAAAAGTCAGGAAAAGAGAACTGAAAAGGGGAATACAACTTGCAGGTAGCACAATGTAGACTGCCACACTGGAATGATTATCCAAGATAGGAAGCCTCTTCCTCTCAGCATAGTAAATAGGCTTTAGATCAGTTCGAGAAGCCACAGAGTGTAGAAACCCCTTTCCTAAAAATACATACTTGCCATCCAACATCCTGCTCATTTTGGTGTTGCCATCCAACATTTTGCTCCTAAGGAGGCATTTGGGCACCACTTAATCTAAAGGGTCCATGTAGTAAAGTTGTTGGAGGACAAACATCTGCTCTTGTTGGAGAAGAATAAGGAAAGGGCAGGAGGGGAAGTGTGAAGAAACCCCCTTTCCTAAGGGACAACTACTGTGGATTAGTGATGGAAGCACAAACTGCATTTCTAGTCATCCCCTCTCTGGAAAAAAGGAAAGATCTATACTCTCATCCTACATATGCAAATGCAGAGCCTGGCAGTGACTGCTTAGATCAGCAGACTGTAGCATCACTCTATTCACTTATCTATCATTGCCCAAGTCCCGTGGAACCAGAGCACAGAGTTATCATCAGTGCCCAGCACTAACACAGCATTTCAGCACTCTGAATATTTAACAGGAGAAACAACATAATTATAGTAAGAACTCCATAGATTCTTACTCAGCCTTGCTAAAATAAACAGTACTACATGTTATCTTATTATAATACAAAGACTTTAATTTTGCTATTTTATTTTAGTGCCATTTTTGCTCCTGAATAATTGCGAGGTCAGGTTGGAAGGGTGGAAAAGAATCTTGTAATATGCTCAACTTGCAAAGTGCAATTCTATGTAGCAGGAAATCCCTCAGCAG
The DNA here is from genome assembly GCA_039877255.1 of Loriculus beryllinus. Taxonomy (NCBI): domain Eukaryota; kingdom Metazoa; phylum Chordata; class Aves; order Psittaciformes; family Psittacidae; genus Loriculus; species Loriculus beryllinus. The sequence continues at coordinate 17,501 of JBCJKH010047818.1, read as the reverse complement.
TAAGATACTTTGCCTGACTTTCATCATAGAATCATAGAATGGTTTGGGTTGGAAAAGACCTTAAGATCATCAAGTTCCAAGCCACTGCCATGGGCAGGGACACCTCACACTAGACCACGTTACCCAAGGCTCTGTCCAACTTTGCCTTGAACACCATCATCAGCATCCTGACAATCCCAACCTGCCTCTCATTTTCAACACCTCCAAAGTCCCCGGGCATCCAAACCCAGACACAAGCACATGGGTAGAGGAAGTGAGAAGTACTAAACGAAAAGCAGCAATAAAAACTAAAGTTTGACTCAATCCTATAAGCAATGTGAACGCTATTAGAAGGGGTTATAGGTTGGTCTTTGCTAACAACCTGCTAGAATAAGCAAAGAGCTTTGTCACACACATACTCGCAGCACATTACAACACCAAGTACCTAGAAAGCTGCGCTTCCAAGGCTGTGATTCCTCAGCTTCCACTGGAGTTTCAGCTCTACCTTGTCACTCAGACATGGCCCTTAGCCACAGACACTCATGGTAATTTTAATGCCCAGGTGTAATTAAATATCTTCACTAATTCAAACTCAGTTAAGAATTAATTATATAGTGTCCTACTGAGGGTTTCTGATTTTGGAATTTCTTACTGAATTTGGACTCATGAATCACTGAGTGCTCCCAGTCATTTCAAAGAATAAACATTTAAGATCTTTTTCCACATATATAATATATATTTCCTATGTATATATATAATATATACATATTATAAAACATACCAGAAACAACCTTGTGCTCAACAGAAAATAACTGCTTGTCTAACAATACCAGGGAAAAAACCTACATTGCCCAGGCAAAATGCGTATGAAGATAAATCTCCTCTAAATGGGGAGATTGACTGCTCTCAGAGTTATACACAACACAGAGCTCAAAGTGGACAAACTGTGCTACTCACAGCCATTTTCTCAGCTAACCCTACTCACCACTCAAGCAATGAGTAGTAGGTTTTCTACAGATGCACCTTAATCTTCATATCTAATACCCTGAAGGGGAAATGAGCTTTTCATTTTCTTCAGAGTATGGCCATAGTGAAGAGATTTCAAGCTGCATCACACGATCTCAGAGAGGACCATTTACGCCTCAACATTGTACTTCAGTAAATGTCAGACTCTTCTCCATGGCAGATGCAGGTTCAGATATGGATTCATTGCTTGAATTTAGTTTTCTTATTTGGTTTCTTTTACTGTTCCAAAGAAGTAACTGTTGTAGAAAGATGTCTTGACTATTTTTGGTGATAACAGTACGTAATTCTGTCATTTTTGGGTTTTCACATTGTACTCACACATCTAAGGTCCAAGTACCACAGAGTAGTGCATTCACAATTGTTACCATCAATTGCTTTTTTCCCCTCCTTCATTTCCTAGGGGAAAGGAGCACATAGATCAGAGTGCACTGCTCAGGAGAGCAATCTTCAAAGTGGCAGAAGAAGCCAGTACTGTTCTCAAATTAGGTGATGCTGTCTAGTATGCATTTACTTTGTAGCATGTTCCTGCAATAGTAACAGTCACCATAAAATGCATCTGGGAACAACATGAAGAGCCCATCTAATCCACACTCTGCCCCAAGGAAGCATCAGCTGTACCTTTGTCCTTTTTGACAAACGTTTGCCTAGTGAATTTGTCTTCCACTGGCCCTCACTGCCTTTCCATGTAGTATCTGTTTGCTCCCTTTTCCAGGTCTAAATCTGTTCTAAATCTTTCTTACTGCAGGATAAGCCCAATGATGTAGAGAAGATACTATTCCCCTATGAGTGTCATTATTTCCTCAGTACATGGACGGCTTATGCTCTCACTTAATCCCTTTCTCACCAGATATCTGAATAGCTCTGATTCCCTCAAATTCCCTTTCCACCAACCCTGTGTTTCAGAGCACTCTCCTCATTGTTGAAAAAAGCCCACAGATCTCTCTCTACCTGATCTTCCTGGTGTGGTAAACTGGAGCAGGTCCTCATCTCAAAGCGTCCATGCTCTTCCCTCTTTCCATACCCATGAGACTAACTCCTTTCATATTTTGGATTTCAAATTAAGTATACATACTGTTAATAAAAAGGGGGAAGCCTCCTCTTTTGTCACATCTCACTTTTCTAAGCAAGCAATGTTCCTTTTTATCCCAATTCACATACAGTTCTCCCAAAAGGTCTCAGACCGGAAGGTAAATCATACTGTTTAGCACACATCACTACTTCCAATTCCTTTTATTTATTCCCTAGCTTCAGTATTGTCTTCATTTAAGAGACCATTTGTTCTCGGCATTATTCCCAGCATGTGTCATACTGATAGAAATTTTCCCTTGGGATCTTCAAAAATCCATCTTTGAAATAGTTTTCATTTTATGTGACTTGGTTCAGAGAAAGTGAAAGGTTTAGAAGCTGTGCCTTGGTAAAACACGCTCACCTTCAGTTCATACTACATAAGCAGCAAGCTCAAAAAAAGACTAATTTACACCCAGGATTTTTGTCTGCCTGTTCAATGTCATTCTAACATTAACATTGCTGTTGAAAGGCAAGTATTGCCAGCAATAGGCTAAGTGGAAACATTAATGTGACAGTTTATTAAGCAATTCCATCCCACAAACCCTAATGCAACAAAAAGCAGCATAAATAAAGGCCTGATGTGGTAAAGTAATATATGGCCTTCACATTGAGACATAGGCCTACTTTAAACTTCATGGCAGTTTTAGTTCAGGATGCTAACACTTTGGAGGATAATATACTAGCAAAATGTATTAATGGTTTAAGTTTGGTTTGTGCTTCCATTGGACTTCCTGTGAATTTCAGCGCTGTTGAAAGGTGCTGGATCAATAGTGCTGGTTTTGAGCACATTTATCCTAAACTTTCCCCCATGGTCTTAGTGGCTCTCAGATGGGAAACGGGATTCAGCTTAGCTGGTACTTGGTTAGCACTTGCTGGTTGCTCAACCTGTGAGAACTGATCGTAAGTAAAAAATATTGTGGAAGATATCAGGCATGAGATAGTGTGCTGACTACAGAGAAAGCTCAAAAGAAATCTTGGAGCTTTAGGCTGGCAGCATTTCCAGCTCTGTGCCCCCTGCCCCAGCTACTCATCTCATTCCTGTGCTGATAGCACAGGCCTTCCTCACATGTGGGAATCAGAGGGGAGAACGGGGTTAAAACAACCCTGCTCATTACGCTTGCACTGCCACAAGGCAGGGGGCTGGATGGGTAGGAATGATGTGGAGGGGTCCAGTAGCTGTGCCGGCTTCCTCCCTGGTTAAAGTACCCATGAAATCCTAATGTCCATTTAATGCCTAAAATCAGGCAGGGTGAATCCAGATCTCCCTCAGTTTTCCTCCCTTGTACAGTCTGAAAGGGAGCTGTGCTGTTCAGATTGGACATTTTCACATGGGGTGAAAGAGAACTGAGCGAGATAAAGTCTGTGACATTCCTTCTTGCAATCGGGTACAGATGTTCCATATTAAAAACTAATATTTACTGAAATACTTTCAAAGTTGCATCAGAGCTCCTCAGAGTGTGTTAAAAATAAGCACATGCAAAACATTACATTTAGCTGGGAGCCAGATTCCTTCACCACAGCTACAGACAACTATATACATACAACTATATAATGTGATGAGCCAAATCAATCCCCTTCATCTGAACACCTCTGAACTTTGGGACTGGTTTTATCTGAAATTGTATTTGGCCAAATGATTGTTACCCTCCAGTGAGTACATGACCACATACAAAGTGTTCACGGCATGATAAGTTTGTTACATGAAGAAATGTAATAAACTGAAATCTAAATTTAAGAGCCTCAGACACATTTGCCTGTTTGTTCAACAGAAAGAACTCTCAACCTTGGCTCATTTAGAGAGACCCAAGATTCCCCCAATCCAAATTGCCTCAGTAATTCACAGAATCATCAGAAATCCACTACAGACACCCCTGCGGATGCTGGGTTTCATTCCTGATGAAGACATTCACTTCTTTCAAAGCATGCCTTTGTTTTTGTTATAGAATCACAGAGTGGTTTGTGTTGGAAGGGTCCTCAAAGCTCATCCAGTTCCAGCCCCCTGCCATGGGCAGGGACACCTTCCACTGAAGCAGGTTGCTCCAAGCCCCATCCATCCTGGCCTTGAACACTGCCAGGGATGGGGCAGCCACAGCTCCTCTGAGTAACCTGTGCCAGCGCCTCAGCACCCTCATAAAGAATGATTTGTTTCCCCTCATAATAAGTAACAATAATAACAAACCAGCACATGTGGTTCTGATAAGAATGAGCTATATAGGATGGCTTCAAATTCCTATTTGATTAAGAGACCATCATATGACAAATCCAGCAGAATCAAGTATCTGCCTGAAAAGCAGGGAAAGTGCTTGATTTACAGCACGAAGTGGATGTCTGCCATAGTTTTTTGCACACTTTGCTATCTTGGCTGACCTCTCCCAGACTTATTTTCTGCACACCAACAGATTTCACATGTTTTTAAATATGGGGACAACCAGGAATCCATAAATAATCTAGCTCTGTTGAAATATAACTGCCATGTCTGAGCAGTTCCGGCTCCAGGCTTGGGCTGCAGCGAAAGCCAGGCACAGCTGAGGTTTATAGCAGCTCTCCCCATCCTGCAGCTATTGAAATGACTCCACTTGCACTCAGCTGCTCAGATGCAGACAGCTCAAGGTAATGGTACCTAAATGAAAGTATGAAATACTGCCTCTGGTCAGGAAAAGTTAGTGCCATGCATGATAAATTTAGGTAGGTAAAACTGCAGAAGAAATGCATCAAAGTGTGGACATGAACGTTTTGTTTCAAACACCAAACATGAACATGTCACATTTGTGTTTGTCAATAGGTGTCTTCAGCATCATTCATGCCCACCACGTAGGAACGGCAAACAGCAGCCATGGACTGGAATATCACTTCATTCCTGCACCCCAGGCCATGTCCCCTGCACCCCTTCCACAGTAGTGTAGGGAAAGCAAAGCTCTTAAGTATCACCTTCAAAGGGACTACTAATTTTCTGGTAAGGTGTTAAGTATAAAAGGTTGGCTCACTGGCAATCCCTCTGTTCTTTCTTGCCTCTCAAAACGTTTGAGCTGCTATTCTGGATCAGAAATCCTAGGAAAAACAGCATTCACTCTAGTCCTCAAATTTGCAATTGTAGCCTTCAGTCTGAAAAAGGAGAAGTGATAAATAATGAACATATAAGGAAATTTCCACAGAGACAACTTCACATTCATAGGTGTTTTGGTCTTCTCACCATCTCTCCTCATCTATTTCCTTACTCTTCTAAACTTTAGTGGGGGGTTTCTTCTATGCCTCCTGAACATCTACACTAAGGACACTATGTGTTGCTTGGGACAGCTCAAAATGTCTATCCTGATCTGAAATCACCAGTCACAGACTGACTGATACTAAACCCTTCTTCCTCTTCCCCAAAATCATCACGTTCTGCCTGATTACAACCGTAAGGCACCATATGAAAGAGTAACTGAGATCAAGCACCCTGATACTCATTCCAGAGTCAACAAATTTCAACTATTAAGTCCCACCTCTCTCACCTGTACAATACATGACAGGTCAGGCAAGAAAAGGTGCTCAAAATGCTCCATCACCCCCTTCAAACAGCCATGTGAGGGAAGACTTCTCAGTGTGCTGAAAACCTTTAGTATGTGGGGTGCCCAGAACAACTTCTGACCTTCTTTGAAATATTCCATGTAGTCAGCCTACACTCAGGCGATTTATGACTGTCCTAAAAGTTCTTAAAATACTTAGAAAACAGTAAAAAGCAGCCACCAAGGTACTTTCACACGTCAGAGCCTGGTATTCTGTGGGTGTGAGAACCCCAGAACACAGCCAAGACCTTCTGGCACAGAGAAGGAGTCCTGTTACTCTCTTCACTCAAACACAGAGTCCTTGAAACAAGAGATGGGAAAGTCCAAGTCCATCTCCCACTCTAATAAGAAGAGTAATTCCCCTGGGCTTATCCACCCATCAGTTTCCAATTACTCAAGCGATGGATTCTTCCACCTCATGTCCTGGGAAAGTATCTGTTGATCTAATGAATCCCACAGCTACACTAAATTCCTACTTCCTCAGCTGAAGCTTTCCTTTCCTGTGCCTCATTCCCTTACTCCTAAAAGCACTCTCAGAATGTCTTCTCCTTCTGTGAGGAGTTGTTGATTCTCCTTTTATGCCTTCTAAACATCACATTTACATTTCTAATGAATCACATGGCTCTTTCCTACTGTTAATGTTGTACTTTGGTCATTTTTAATCTTTCATTGGTATTACCAATGGTGTGATCTCCAAATCCAGCCAGGTGGAACAAGGGTGAAGAACACCTTGTAAGAAAAAGTAGAAAGGGTCCCCAGACTGTGTGAATTATTCTGCTTTCTGAGAACCCTGTAATGACAGTATGGTCGTCTACGCCCTAGAACCAGACAGATGGAGACAGTGAGCACCTCTCAAATACCTTCCTCTCACAGTTCCATGCTGATGCTCTACATAAGAAAAAGCTGCTCTCAGCACCAGCTCCACTCTCTTGAGTTCTTCCCAGAGCACCAGTGGACTGGCCTAAGGGTTCCCAAGTTGCTCAGGTAATCCTCTCAGGAGCTCAGAGGCTTTTGGTCCTCGGCTTGCTCCACAACAGCCTTTACACTGGCGTAACTACACCAGCACAGTCCATGGTAGAATCTGAGTACAGAATAACAAGAACATAGAAGTGCCATTACACTACTGTCATTGCTATAGCATCTATGCCCTTCCTCACTAGTGCCAAATTTACCCTCCCATGGTTTGTCCTTCCATCCAGGTCCAGAAAGAAACCCGATACAGGAGGCAGCTTTGTTTAGGTAGAGCCAATGGTCCTGTTTCTTTTAATGTGTCCCTTGCCATGGATATGTATGAGCCAAAGAAATGCATGTTGGAGCAGCAAGCAAGCTAGCCTGTAAAAGTTATGCAGAAGATCAGGGACATCCTCAGATGGGCAGTTAGGATAGGCCTGTGAAACTCAGGACAGGGCCAGATATAGGGAGCGAATTACAAACCACGTGTTCTTCTATGCTTACAGACTGAGTTTACTCTGAGCATTGTCTTTCCTGTGGTGAACCAAGACAACTCATGATAACATATGAATGTGCTAGTGCAGACACATCCATCTACTGCACTGAGCTATAGCCAGCTCAGATGGTGCTGACTGGCTGAGTGCTTGAGGCACCGGGCACTGAAATGGCTCTTTGTGAGATGTTTTCCAGGTACTATCTTACTCTTCCACAGACACAAATTACATCAATTATTGCAGCAAAACCCCCAAAGCTCTAATGTAGTGCTCAGCTGAAAAACAACAGGGAACAGCATTTGCCTGGAGTGCATCCTAGAGTCACACAGGGCTACCTCTGCTCTCAGCTCTGCACCTGTAAATGTGGTCAAACTCAGCCTAAGGGTCATATTCACCCATTTGAGAACTCCCAACATTGTAAACCTTTCGTTCTGTAGGACATACCCAAACCCTTCTATGATTCTGTAACAACAGCAATGGCACCCTTTGAAGTTTACTTTTTCCATCAGGAATGAAACCTAGCATCCACTGGTGTGTCTATGCTGGATTTTCACCTCTACAGGTTAAGAAAAGTGCCCTTAAATGGAATTCTGACTTTGAGGTGTAAGTTTAAAAGCAGGCTTATCCCTCTGCAACAAAAAATGGACATCACAAATGCACGCAGTTTACAGAATGAATGTACAGCAATGCTTGATGCATTTTATGTTCACGTAAGGTATTTCATGTGCTAGGACAAAAAGGAAAATACAGACTGAAGCCCCTGAAAACATCAGTGTCAAGGACAAACACCAGCTCAGCTGATGGGGATGAAAAGGTCATGTACAAATCAGAACAAACTAAACCAAATGTTTCCACTGGAGCAATGTAATAATTTTCTTTTTTCTTTAGAGCTTACCAGCAATGGGTCCAAAGAGCAACTCAAACTCTGGTTTTACTGACGTGCTTTTTAATGTTATGGAGGAACTGAAAGAACAATGTAATATAAAAGACGTTCATCGAATATTCATTCATGTTGGGTCACAGCCAAACTCAGCTCCAGATTTGGACTCAAACACGCCAAAGTTTAGACATAGTCAGTGCTGCTGTTTCTACTAATTCTAATTTTAATTATTTCTAACTTCTATTCCACTTCTGCCATCTGGAACTGGAAGAAGAAATCCCAGAGTAGGCCTATGCTGTACCACTCATTTATACACTGAAACAGGGTGCTGCAGTGTGCAATGGGACTGTGAGTCAGACCTGCAACTGGAACCCGATTCTGTACTTCCGGACCATCAGCTATTTTAAACACTGGCATGAGATTGTGCATTTCTAACAGAAAACAAGGACTCAGGACTCAAACACAACTTGATTCTTAGGAGTTGTATAAGGAAGCAAAAGCTTTCCTGTAGCCTTGCTACTGCTGCCTGTTCATGGCTATTTTGTGGCCAGCGAAGTAAGAGGTGTCTGAGCAGGAGAGTATCAGTGCACTGAAAAATGGAGACATCAAAGGAGAGGGAAAGGAAATGAGGCTTCAGGCTTCTCTAATTCAATAATGACTTCCAGGAAAGTCTGTGTCTCCTCTCCATTTCCCACCTTTTCTTTGCTTTTGGTCAGAGAACCAAAAGGCCCTCATTTCCAAATGAGCTTCCTAAGAAGTTCTTTAATGTGAGGGTGGTAAGGCACTTTGTTTTAGTAGTTCTTTCAATGTGCCCCTTTCCATGAGTATGTATGAGCCAAGGAAATACAGGTTGGAATGCTCCATCCCTGGCAGGGTTCAAGGCCAGGCTGGACAGACCCTTGGGTGACATGGTCTAGTGTGAGGTGTCCCTGCTCATGGCAGGAGGTTGGAACTGGATGATTTTAAGGTCCTTTCCAACCCAAACCATTCTGTGGTTCTATGATTAGCCTGATCATGAAGTATAAACCATCTTTCGCATAGGAGCCCCTTTTAAGCCAGGGCTTTCACCCCTGGCCCTGCCAGAGCTATGCTGCACCACAGCCATGCCCAGCCATGCACCTCACTAGTGTGGACCCTGACTCAATGTCAAGCATGCACTGCCACTATAGATTTGCTTGGCAATCACTGCAGTGTGTCAACCCCAGCTACTGCTCTGATGTGCTCCTCAGCTAACCCCATACAATGAGCAAAGTCTAGCAGGACCTCACCCTAACAGCAGTGTGGCTCAGGAGCCACCTTTTCATCCATTTTCCCAGACATTCACTCTCCTGCAATATCATATTAAAATGTGGATTCTGTCACACCAAAATTCATATACTCCAACTCTTGCAAAACCCCAAAGAAATAATAAAAGCATTGTCTAGAACTAATATAGACCCATTTCAGCCTTCCCACACCACTCCAATAGTACAACAGCAGCAACAGAGCAGCACAGGGCCTGCATGTATTTGTATAGTACCACCATCCCTGTCCTTGGCACAAGGGCAGTGCCAGGACCGGGGGTGTGATGGAAGCATTCTGTGCTCCAGAAACAGAAGCAGCTGGGTAAAGCGTCTGCAAGAGCCCCCACGGGGGCTGCTCTAATTTAAACTGGCCCCTGAGCAGCTGAGAAGCTGAGGAATAGAAGCAGAGATGGCCTCAAGCCACTGTTGTACTCTCTCTTCCTGAAACTGCACCTTCTGAAGCACAGCACAAAAGAACAGCAGATTGTGAGAGCCAGGAATGAAGCTGGACAGAACAAAGCCTCTTCACCCAACAAAGTTCCTTTTCCAGACACCAAAACCACTCCAAAAGCTGCAGCCTTGCTTGCAAGCTGGCACTGCTTGCTGTGTCACCTAAATAAAGATGGGGAAGAGGAAAATGGCTTGGTTTCTTATCATGTTTATCCCAGCTCTGCTCCTGAATAATGTCATTTCATTTCCATGGCACTGCTTCCAAATTACTCCCAGGAAACCAGGTGCAGTCAGCTCCTCTTAGCATATAGAACTGATCACAGTTTGAGTTGTGATCTTGGGATCAGCCCAGACAGTCAGAGCAATCACTCTGGGGCTTTGACTAGTCAGAGGAAGAGGGTTAAACAGGTAACAACCAAAGAATTCCTCTTACAGGTAATGAACCTCAAGCACAGCACACTGCCCATGTCAGATAGATTAGACTGGTTGTGTAAAGGAAACTGGTTTTCCTTAGTAAATGCTCTCAATGGGAAGAGCTGGAAAAGGGGTGAGAGAAGGAAAAAAGCAATTTGACATTTGTCCAGTGACAGTGCCCACGCAGGAGCTGAAGCAGGAAGCTGCAAAGTCTCCTGTGCCCCACACAAGCTGTAAGAGTCTCCTGGATTCTCAGCCCTGCCAGTGAAAGGCTTACTGGCAAACCTAGAAGGGAGAAAAGCGCTCCCTTCTGCCACTGCTGAATGGCTGATGATGGAGCACAAGTTCTAACCTAGCACAGTTAATCCCTCATTTGGACTCACTTCCTATTTTGTAACTGGAAAGAATGGGGTGGCCTCCAGATACAGTTTCAGGCTCAAAGACAGGGAAGGTTCAGGGTTTTATTTCTAACCAAATCAAAGTTAGACTTCTGTAAATGTAAGTGTGATGCTCTTGAGCCTTAGGCCTGTAGAACCCTCTGTGATCCACAGAATTTCTGAGAAATACGTATTCATAGGCCTAACAACTGAAAAACACACAAAAAAATCTGCAAATAAATATAAATGCTTGGTTTATTGGCCAAATTAATGTCCAAAACACCCCATCTCCTCCAGGGAATCTCTTAGCAAGTTACTTACAGAGTTTCTCTGCCTTGGGGAAAGACAGTGAGCACACAGGAATCAGCAGATATAAAACCAGCACTGAAGTGGCAGCTGGAGTACTGCAAAGCACCTTCTCCTACCCAATCTTATCTCTCTGTACATCTTCCCATTACTATTATGAGGGTAACCATATTCCCAACCTCATGTGGGTGTTGCAAGAAGAAAAGCATCAAAGCTTCTAAGTGCTGTAATCAAGTAAAAAAGTCTTGCTTTTCAAAGTCCACAAGAATATGTTCTGAAAGCAGAGTGGGCTTTGTAGGTTTATAACAACAAACACAATGCAACTAAAACAACAATGCCACTTGTAATGGTTTGGATTTGAGGGGTAACTAGTCTTTTGGCAAAGACAAAGGTAAGAGAGCTACATTTTTAGCCTGATAAATCAAAACTAATGAGCCCCTAAATCCTTATGTTTCTCTCAATCAGCACACTATCAGCAGTGACACTATAGCAGCCTTCTTCATTAAAGAGCAGCCCAGGGGCCATCTAATGACACTCCAGCATGAGTGACTCAGAGTTTCGCCATGAAGCAAAGCTTGCCTACATTTCCAGAGCAGATGGCTGAGCTGCGAGACAGTGCATCAGATGGCTCTGAAGTGTTTAATACAATTAAGAATATGCAATCTGGAAATGCCCCAGGCTCAGACAATTTGTCCACACATTTCTATAAAGATTTCAGAAATAAATCTGCACAGGCCCCTTCTGAACAAGCTTCATTATTTCTTAGCCAACAGCAAGGGAATCGGCCAGTAGAGGAAGCAAATAGAACCCAGTTTGCTAATGCCTTCTCACCCCGGCAATGGGCAAAAGGAACAGAATGTCAACTGCTGATAAACATCATGAAATAGGATCAGTTTCTCAATAGCAAACGCTTTGTGTGCATAGTGCTTCTCATCCAAGCAATAGAAACATTAATTCTCTCTATGCTCTTCAAAGACTTGCAATTATACCTCATGTGCAAATAGGAAACATCCTATGTGAGGCACATCCCTACATACCTTGTCTCCATCCAGGAGATGGTGAGAGAACAGCACATACTGGGTCTGCCTGCACTTTCTTTTTTACTCACCCTCTTCTCCCTTTCTTTGCTTTCCATCTGTACCACCATCAGCCTAAGGAAGCAGTTCCCAAAGCCCTGACAACTTCCAAGCTCAGGAGCACAGCTTGCCTTTGACACCAGGAGAGACAGAGGACTCCCAGTGGAGGAGACAAGCTCACACTTCTCACTGCAAGTTTGTCACTGGGGAGTGACTGAACCACACCAACACGTGCTCCTAAGTACCCTTTCTTAAGTCATCACACCAGCAAGAGCATCCCGGTACCTGGTAGCAACCATTCCACAAGTGACACCTCTGACATGTATTTTGTCTACTGTGGAGAGACTTATTGCCTAAGACATAAGCCCACAGAGACAGAAAAAGGAAGGGAAATGGATGGAGCTGAGGAATGGCTGAGCTGCCATAGGTGAAAGCTAAAAACTAGCACCCATGGCCTATTGCCTGCTTCAAGGTGTGCTTTGTGATCTGTTAAAGGGCAGCAGGGAGATGACCACAATGCCATAGCAGGGCAGGTCAAATAAACCTCTGCACTCCAGGTAGGGATTTGTCCTCTTTGCTCTCCAAATAGAAGTACAAGAAGAATTTAGAGTCCTTCCACTAACTTGAGGTGCATTGTACAGAATGCATATTGCATGTGTTTCCAAAACAAGCAGTGAAAATCCAAGATATTCAATTTAAAGAATCTGGAAAGAACAGATAATAACTGCAGGGCTACAGCGACAACCTGTGAATGCTTAGAGTCATATGCCGTGGTTCCATAAGCCAACAGAACCACCAGCTGCTGCCAAAAAACAACTCTCCCACTTCCCATTCCTGTCACTCCTTCCCATTCATACCAGCAGCTGGGAGCTGCACCAAGCTGTATTGGTTCATGCTTGTGCCAGCATCAGCAGCAGGACTGGAGAAGCAGAGATAAGAGTGAAAAGCTGGAAATGATTGTGTGGCATTGTCATCTCAAATTAAACTCATCTGCCTTTAAAAGATACATGTGACTTTCCAGCCCTCACGCTCGCTGTGAGGGCAACACATCTGGCTCCTCCTGCCATAAAGGTGCAGGTTCTTCTGCCAAGACCCATGGGCTCCTCTCTAGGCTGAGCTTCACAGAATAGAACACTTCCTTTTGACCCCGCAGCTCATGAAAGAGGCTGTTGTGCTGTGGTACACAAGTACCACACTTACCAGTGCTCAACAACCAGAGAGGAAAAACCAATGTGCCTGGGCAATTGAGAACACTACTGAGAACTGTATTGGCTGCACATGCTCAGATGGACAAACTAACACCTTGCAGATGAGCTTCTGCTCCTGCACCACCAATCTCCTGCTGTTTGTTTTCATACATTTCTTCTGCTTCAGGTTTTCCTTTGTGATACACAGAGTATCCTCTTCCATTAGCAAGATTCCTGATGTAGCTATGGCTGGGTAAATGGCTGTGCACTACACTTCAGGTATGTGACAGCATACCTAAAAGCAAGTGAAAATCTCCTACTATATATTTTATTGTGTATAATAAATGGAAATTATGCCTGTAAGAATAGAGGGTGAAATCTGACGGTAGAGTATAATTGGAGAGCAAACAGGCCATAGAATGTATTTCAGGGTGGAAGACCCCATCTACCAAACGTCCTGAAGGACACAAACCAGTTCAGTCAGTATAACCTTATCAAAACAGGATGGCCAACCCTGAAAGAGCTAGTGAAGGGTACCTTTGAGCCCTAAAAAACCAGGGGGTTGTGGCACATCAAAACAGGAATGATCACATGCATTACTGATTTAATGTTTTATAGCTCTTTCAGAATGCCGGGCGGATATGACAGAACTGCCAGTGTTTAGGGTGCTACACTTACTGGTGAGTGAAAGGCAAGTGCACAGGGACACAAGAGCACTTACAGGGACGCTGCATGCCTCTTTGCACGATGCTGCAGTGAGCCTGCAAGGATGTCACCAGTTGGAAACTTCACCTGCTCAATCAAGTTCCAAGGTGTCCTAGATTATATAGTTCAAAACTCAGATTATATAGTTCAAAGATTACATAATACAAGCTCCCTTCCAGCTCCTACACCGCAAATCCACAACACTTTGCTCAAGCTGGCAGATGCAGCAGGCACAAGAAATGCAGAAGCCATACCAGTTGAAGCATCACTGCTCCCACCAGAAGACACTCCCATGCTTCTCCTTGAATCACTGCTGTACTAGGCTGGCAGGTTTAAAGGGGTGAGAAGTGACCTGCTATAACAGGTCACTTCTAGCTGAGCAATTATGCCACTCTTTAGAGCTGTCAAGCAGTGTTACATTACAGTTTACATGCAGATTATTTACAAATGAGTTCAAGAGATACTGAACTTTAGTTTTACACTGGCAGTTGCACAAAGCTTTGGCAGAGTCTGAGATAAATTTTCCCATTTCTCCAATACATACTTGTAACCTTATCCTGTTTCACAGAATTTCATCCTGCATGTAATATCTGCCAAAACCCCCTACACACAGCTCTAGGTCCACTCTCAACCTGCTACACTCCCTCTGTCCCCAAGCTCATGAAAAACACCTTCCCTAGACAGCTACTTCAAAGAAATTCATGTCTACAGATGCTTTGATAAACAGTCTGTGTTACCAAGAAGGATATATCTATCAGGTAGCATAACTGGCGATTCAGAGATAGGGTCCCCTGGTACACTTCCATTATGTTTTCTTACTGCTATTACTCAGCAGAACTACTGATGAAAGTCAGTGGGATGATAAGACAAACAGTAAAAGGCAAATAAAGTCATCATGTGTTGTGTTGACAGCAGCCTGCAACAGCTGAGCTTCATTCTGTATGTGACCCAGAGGATTAGTGACACTGTACATTAGCATCCAGACTCTGGATGGAGCATCAGAGAAAGGCAGGTTGGATTATACAGGAGAAAGACTTACTCTGCCCCTGCGAGTACTATGGGGGTCAGAAAATCACTTCGTTCTGCTCTAAACCTGCAAGGTGGGACATTTTGGCTGACATTCTCTTTCTGATAGCAGCTTCGGACAAATTATTGCGTGTGTGGCTTTGTATATTCCAACTCTGACAGTTTCAGAAGATGTCCTTTACTGCACAACAACGACATTTCAACCTCAGCACATAATTCAGATCTCATCATTTCACTGGACACTTGCAGATGAGAGCTCTGAAAAAGGTCTCACTTTCATCTGCACGTTCCTGAGGCAAAATGAAAACCAGAGGGGAGCACCTGATGAAGATTCTGCTGATGGGATCACCTCCAATTTTCCTCATTGGGACTGACCACAGCATATAAATTCAGACATAAAGAATTATTCTTATTAGCAGCATCCTACAAGCCAGATGATTTTTTCCATCCAACAGTAGCTCTGAGAGATAGAAGGGATGTTAAACATAAGGAGTCTAGTTTGAAATACGAGCACCTCAAAAGCATGTCCAGATACTGAATTACACGGCTCAAATTGTCATTTAAAGTCATCATCTTATATGTCACTGTCATGATTTAAACACAGCCACGCAGTCTCTCTCTTATCCCCCCCCTCTCCTCCCCCCTCACTTCTTGCCCTCCCCCTGTTCCCAGAGGGATGGGGAGGAGAATCGAAAGAATGCAACTCCCACAGGTTGAGATAAGAGCAATTTAGTAACTAAGGTATAACACAAATCACTACTGCTACCACCAATAATAATAATGATAAAGGAAATAACAAGGGAAGAGAATACAGCACCTCACCACCCATCAACAGATAACTCACCCCACCTTGCCCGACCGAGCACTGACCGATACCTCCTCCAACCCCGCAGTGTCCTAGCCCTTCCAGGTAACTCCCAGTTACAACCTGGGCATGACATGCTGTGGTATGGAATACCTTTCTGGTCACTTTGGGTCAAGTGTCCTGTCCCTGCTTCTTCCCGGCCTCCCTTCCTCCCTGGCAGAGCATAAGACTCACAAATTCCTTGGTCAGAGTAAACATCAGTGTTATCAGCTCTGTTCTGAGGCCAAAAGTCAAAACACAACTGAACAAGCTACTAAGAAGGAGAAAAACTGACTGCTACTGCTAAACGCAGGACAGTCTATTACATATCTTAGGATGGGATATTTTCTGATAACTCTTCTAGGACATGTAGCAGAAAGAAAGACTGGATCATTCACAAGACACAAAAAGTGTAATGAAACCAAGGGAAAAGATTATTTAATCTATGCACACGTGCACACACAGACATAAAATGCTGAAGGAGAATAGCTGGTGGAAGATAAGGCTTTGCTGCTGATGGTCAGAAACCCTTACTGGCACCCTAGAACTGACTAAACTGACATTTTTCTTCATTTGACCTTATCTGCTGCATACTGTAACTTTGTGCATCACAGGTAAACACATATTGGCCTAAAATCCCTACAAATAAAGTAGCAATGAATGAGAAAGCTTATAACTGAGACAAGGGCTATGTCCTGTTCTCAACAGGACACAAAACGAGAAAACAGTCTAAACCTATCATTGAGAATTGGAAAATAAGACCTCCAATTGGCGTGCTGCAAGAGGAGAAAGAGAATTTCATTACGTTTCCATTCTTCTTACCAGCATGGGCATTACTAACCAGGAAATTATAATCAACATGTAGTCTGTTAATTCTTGGGTTATAATATTTTCCTGAGCCACAAAGGACAGTAGAGTAATTACTGCCTCAGAGCAGCAAAACACAATGACAGCATGTCAAATGTTGTTTGATTATAAAGAACCCAGGTCTATATTGATGCTAGTATGCAAAGTTGCACATATTTCTTTTATGCATGGAAAAGTGTTAACTGTAATTTGACGTGGAATGCATATACATAAAGATGAAACATTGAAAAGCTGTTAAAGGATTTTTGGGTTTTCTTCTACATTTTAGTAACTAATTTCAAACTATATCCATTTCCTTTACTAAGTATAAAATAAAAAAGTGTTAACTCTTCTTCCTCAGAAATCAAGCCAATTTCAGCAGAGTAAATGAGAATATTTTGCAAGTAGGCCCATTTTTAATGAAACTACACAATTAATAAAATTTGACCCAAAAAAATATTCATTTTAGTACCATGATCTTTTTGATTAATACTTTTTTTTCCCATGAGTTTAGCAGAAGAGAAGCATAGTACAACATCACAGTGAAGTGTAGATAAGAAGGCTCTAAAAACCTTTTACATCTTTAATACGGCAAGTTATAGAGAGAGTGAATGCAAATGGAAAATTAATAAATTTGGATTGACAACAGGCAAGACTACCTAATGCCTGCTAGGATTTCCTTGTGACTATCCTGAAAAATATCCACAAAAATCCCAAAGCCTACGCAGCCACATACACATACATGCACTCACAAAGAGAGATGGTCTAGACACACTTTTGCAGATCCCAAAAATAAAAGCAATAAGAAGTAGAAAGGTACACTGTAGAACATACATACAAAATAGTTTGTTTCATTACAATACTCACAGAAAACTAATGTTGAAATTTTTATGGTGGTCCTCTTATAGACGGATTAAAATTCAAAAGATTTCTAGCTTCATCTTATTTACCATTACAGAAAGTTTTTTATCTTTTCTCTGAACTCTTCTGGGTTATTTGTGAGGAAGATTAAACAAAACACAACTTATTTACTTTTTTTTTTTG
>JBCJKH010047816.1:10711-26789 GCA_039877255.1 Loriculus beryllinus | reverse complement strand
TAACACAAATCACTGCTGCTGCCACCAATAATAATAATGATAAGGGAAATAACAAGGGAAGAGAATACAACCGCTCATCACCTGCCAACTGATGCCCAGCCCGACCCAAGCAGTGATCTAGCCCTTCTGGGTAACTGCCCCCAGTTTCTATACTGTGCATGATGTGCTGTGGTATGGAATACCTCTTTGGCTAGTTTGGGTCAGGTGTCCTGTCTCTACTTCATCTAGGCTTCCCCTCCTCCTTGGCACAGAATAATACTCAGAAAGTCCTTGGTCAGAGTAAACATTAGTGATCAACAACTAAAAACATCGGTGTTATCAGCGCTGTTCCCAGGCTGAAAGTCAAAACCACAGCACTGCACCAGCCACTAAGAAGGAGAAAAATGACTGCTACTGCTGAACCGAGAACATGCATCATCATCAGAAGCTGCTAGGCTCTGATGTGCTATATGATGAGACAGAGAAGGAAGAGCAGCACATCTTTCCCCCAGTCTGGTGTACAAGTTAACTTTGCATTGATTCATCAACACGTGCACCCTGACCAGTTACTTGCCCTAACCCCTATTTGCAGTCTCCATCAGCTCCTAGTCTTTCCAAAGTATATATAACTTCCTACTTAAAGGAATCTGATTTTTAAAAAAACCTATGCACTAGAATTTTCTGAGAGGGATTTACTAATACATAAATGGTTTGGGGTTTTTTTTAAGAAAGGACAATTTCACAACTTTTATTATCAAAGTTAATCTTTTCCTTTTAAAAATAAAAGCTTTTCATACAGCTTCTTTTTTATGTAAGTTTTGCCAGTGTAGGATAACACAAGCATGCAACCATATGGCACGCCTACTAGAACTATCTTTAATTTCTTCCTTGGAGATGGAAGCTCAAGTACCTGCAACTATGCTGTAATTTCCTTTTAGAAAGAACTTATCAAACTGGGCTTTTTGGGGAACTGAAAATAGTTCTCGTCCAGTTCTCTTTTTTTCTTTTTTTTTTTTTAATAAGTAAAAAACAACAGAAGAAACTGGACTACAAAAGATTTAGGATAACCTATTCAACCATTGGAGAGGTTTATAAAGTCTTTTCAGAAAGGAAGAAACAGATCAGAAAGAGAAAATAACAGTGCTGAAAATAACAACTGCTGTCAAAAACGAGCGGTATTAATTCAGTGACTTGTCTGAAAAGACAGTCTTTCCGTAACGTTATCCATAACAAGAGAAGACAATGGTTTGCCTTGATTTTATTTCCTCCCCCTCCTTGTAGCTTTATATGTCCCTGTCCCTAGCAACAGCAAAGAATAGCAATGGGTTTGTCAGTGGACAAGGACTGTGCAATGGGCTGCAAGGGGGGCCCCAAGCACCCTGTGTTATCCAAGCACAATTGCCCTGTTATTTGACAACAAGCAAACCTCCAAGCAGAGCAGGGCTTTGGATATCATACATGAGTGTCAAACTGACAAACTACAGCCCAGCTACTGATGATAATAAACCTGTGCGACAGGTTCACTGCAGTTTAGAAAACATTTCTGGTCTGAAGTGCAGAAGGACAATCTTCATCTGCCACATCTTTATTGTTTGTTTGAAATTGGGAGTCAGTTCGCAAAAAGACAATAGCATCACCAACACAGAGAAAACAGCACGGATAATCAACTCTACTACCTCCATACCAAGGAAACTCTTTGTGAAAAAAGAGGTGAAAAAAGTACCGTGAAAAAGGATGTAAAAAGTACTGTGAAAATGTGGGGAATCTGCAGCTCAAAATACAAGCTTTTGCTACTAAATCTGTAAACTGCAAAGATATCCAACCACTACCTTTGAATAACTCTACAAAGTTAACAGAAATTCAAGTTTGTCAAAAGGTGGATATATTAAAAAACAAAACCAACCAAACCAAAAAAAGCATACCAACAACAAACACTACTTGCCAGTAACACAGAAAGTTTCCCTGATCTCCCTGAGGCCTACCAGGCATATTTTAAAATTACACTTTAAAAATCCATTTCTAGACTGTAGATGAGCAAATGAGGTGCCATGTAAAACACCCTATCAACAACAGCTGAGGCAGCCTGGCTAATAGTTCTAGTTTTGCCATGCAGTAACTTCAGTTTCCATTCCTGTATTTTATCCAGCAGGACCACTTCAAACAATGGAAGTGAGGGGCAAGGTTTGCTTTCCTGGGTTTCAGAAGGGTCTGGAAAAAGAAACAAGCATCTCATTACTGCCTGTGACAGAGGGTGGAGGGTTTCTTGCTCTTCTGTTATTAGTTAGACAAATGCCACAGAGAGGGAGGCTCTCTGATTTGTAAACCAGACTCCCAGGACGCCACTGTACTCGAAATGCTGTGTGTCGTCCCCCCCTTCTCTGTTGCAGCAGCTGAGAATTATGAAGGAGAGGGACAGCTGGGCTTCTCATTAGGAGAATTCACAAGATTCATGGACAGTCATTTGTACCCACCTCCCATTTGCAGCTTCCACCCTGCAGCTGATAGGTGTCTTTCAAAACCCTTCTTGAGGTAACACAACAACAGGCGAGCTGGTTTGGTACGGCAGAGTTAAAAGATACACGCAGTGGAGAGACTTAGAAGGAAGCCAGCATCAGTGTTATTTGTCTCCATGAGAACACAACTTACCAGAACACTCTGGTTCCCAAGATAAAGTATCTTCTCCAAAAGCAAGCTACATCTACATCTGTTGGTTATCAGTATAAGCCTTTAACAACTGTCAGATATTACGGCAACGGTCCCACAAACTGCTCGCACGTAACTCCAACTGCACAAGAACTCTCAGCAGGGCGAAGGCCTTAATGGAGCTCAGCTCTGTGAGGGTGCCTTTTTCAGCTGCTTGGATCTCCCTTCTTTCCCTAGAGCACATCTTCAGTTTAATTAATAGGTCACCGAACCGGTTTATGTTAATTGTCGCAAGTACCACGTCTTTGTTCCCAAGGGGAGGGACCCAGGTTCATTCAGTTACTGTCCAGGAAGCAAAATTGCAAAACGCAAGGCTCTTTGCACACCTAACATCACCACCGACTCCTAAGGGAGCTTTTTCATGCCGCAGTAAACAATTGCCTTCTTATTAGCAACACACACCCTACCAGCGACTCCTCGCTCACTGGGTTTGTACCAGATCATTGTGTCCATACCAGATTCCCCTGTTTGTTACAGACCCCCTATGCTCGTAAGAGATCGTCCTGTCCATACCAGATCCTTTATGGCCGTAACAGATTGGTCTGTCTGTACCACATCTCGCCCTGTTCGCTGCACACTGCCCCGTCCCTACCAGAGCTCATTCCTTCTCTCTACCAGAATTACCCCCTCGTCCCTACCAGATCCCCATCACCCCTCTGCACGACCATTACCGGAACCTCGAATTAACTTTTCAACGCTGCTCCTCACCAGAGCTGCGTCAACGCGATCCAGTTTTAACTGATCAACCGCAGGTAACGCTACGGGCAGCAACTTCTGCCCACACCGGCCTTGATACGGGCGAAAAAACCATTGTTTTAAATAAAAAGAAAGGGCAACTCCAACAGACGGGCGTTCTCCCCTGAAGGCAGCTCTCGCCGTTCCCGTGACACCCCTTTCGCCTTGCAGCACAGCGCTCACCGGGAAGGTCGCTCCGGCCTTCAGCTAAGAGCCTTGTAAATTCACGTCCCCGCTGTCGGAGGCGCCCGGCCCGTGAGGAAGGTCGCGGCCCCGCTCCACCGCCACCCACCGCCCTCCGAACACCCGAGGGGCGCCGGATGGCCCCGAGCGGCCGCTAACTCACAGCCCCCGGGGGCTGAAGGGACGTGGCCGTTACAGCCGTTATAGCGCGGCCGGGGTCCCCCGGGGGACTGGGGCACAAAGGGAGAGAGCGGGCAGGGCGCTGCTCCGCCGCCGGAACGGGACGGAGAGCGAAGGAGAGGTGCGGAAAGGGTCGCCATGCCGGCGGGAGCGGCCGCCCGGCTCTCTCAGGGCGGCGGGGAGGGCTGGCGGGCGGCTGCCGCGCTGCCCGGCCGGGCGGGACGGAGCAGCAAAGGAGGAAGGGAAGCGTTTTCTCTTCCTCAAGCAGGAAACGCGACCGGAGCAGGCGCAGCCCCTTCCCCAAGCTCCGCCGTGACCCCCTCCGCAATTACTCACAACAAGAAGCTCATGGCGACGGCGGCGGAGCGGGACCGGCGGCTGCCTGGGCTCTGCTCGGCGCGATTCGGCTCCCAATGGCAGCGGCAGCGCACGGCAGGCGTGTGCGGGGAGAACGCCGCGGGGCGGGGACACAGCCCCGCCGCCGCCGCCGCCGCCACCCGCGGCCCGCCCGGCAGCCATCGCCCCCAGCAGGCCCCTCACGCCAGGCCCCAGGCACAGGTCGGCCTCGGCGGGTATGCGTGCGTGTGTCCCCCCACTCAGACACCTTCGTCTTAGCGGTGACACAGACACCCTGCCCTCCCTTCAAACGCTCCCTTCTTCTCGTCAGGCGTCCCCCCTCTGCCCTCACTCTCTCCTGCACCCTGGGGCAGCACAGAGATCCCTGGAAACGTTTCCCCCAGCCCTGGGTAAGCCAAAGGCCACTTTCCTTGAGTAAACCTCTGCGCTGCTCCAGGTCGCAGTGTCCCGGTGTCACTGGGCAATACTGTTTGGGCACTGGTGTAACATAAATGCCTCTTGACAGCTTTTAGGTAGCCGTGGCGGTAAAATCCCCGTGGTTGCCTCCCAGATGTCACAGTGGAACCACAAAAAGTGCCTTAACGATAGCGTAGCCTGGCATTATTCACCCCTCTTCTATCTCAAACTGCTTCCTCTGGAGCGAGCCTGGGGTGTACAAGAACAGAGCAGTTTGCTTCAACACGTCAAGCCAGGGACTCAAAACACATTACAATTTCATTGTTTATGCCATCCAGGCTTCTTCAGGCTCTCTATCCACCTTCTTCAGGTACATGGCAAAGGGGTTCAGGTACCCAACCCAGAGATAACCACCACGGTCGTTAACAAATATTTTAACCAGTATTTGTGCCCTCTTCACTGCCTGACCCTTTTTATAAGCAACATGTCAAAATGGCTTCTGATATTTCAACACTAGTGTTTGGTTTGCGAGCAACTTTTAATGCAGCTGGCTAGGGCAAGCAGTCAGCTAAGAAGGGACCCACTCCCAAAGTGAGGATATGGGCAAACTACTGAGGTTTAAAAAAAACATAAAACCAATTTTTCTTACAAACGTCGGCCAGTCCTTCACCTTGAACCACCTCGCCTTGTGTGAGTGTGGTTAAAAATCCCATGTCTTCCCACTGAAGCACAAACAGAGGGTGTGCAGGCCCTCACAAAAGATGTCTGGCAGCCCACCTGACACCAGATGACAGATACCTGTTATGTTTTGGGGGTTTTGGGAATTGTCCTCTGGGAATCCCCACCTCCCATTCCCAAACCAGGAACAGCGCTCTTAATGTTGAGGTTTGTCTTGGTCAGTTTATGTGGGAAACAGCAGCACCCAGTATGCCTCAAAATGCAATGTATCAAACGAGGACCACACATTACCATGTAGCCTTTGCCACATCCAAGTGCTTCCTCTTTATGGCAAAAGCTACAATCCCAGGGTGTAATTTCACATGAAGATCTGCCTCTGTTTAGGTAATAAAAAGCCAGCTGGATTTCGGATAAGGGACAGGACAGGCAGGACAACCCGCAGAGGTTCCCTCGTGCCCCAAGGGGATTCTGCGAGGCCTGGCAGCCCCACAGAGCTGCAGGTAGGCCAGAGGAGGACACGCAAAAATCCCACACACAGCATTAAGTTTCTGTGTGGCTCCTAAAGGGGTTTCAGCTATAATGCCTTATGTGGCAAATGACAGTCATCTGCTTGTCTCATGTTTTTAAATGCTGAAACTGCATTTTCTACTTTTCTGGCTCTGTCCTTCAGACCAAGTCAGAATGCCAGGTCAGTGCATTTCTAAGCAAATTAAAATTACATGACTGGTTTTAGGATACTTTTAAAATCAAGTGTTTCAACTGGGCAGCAAAGGCGTAATTAAAAAGCATTTCATGACGTTGGCAATTTTCCTTTCGGCTGCATTAGTAAAAGCAGGCATGAAATGGTTCTTGGCATACTTTTTAACAGAGGCTGTCAGACTAAGCTGGCCACGTAAATCTAACTCAAAAAAAAACCCCAAATTGCTGCTTTCTCTGGCACATTCATGTTGGAACATGAATAACCTCCGTTCTCTGTTCCCACCCATACACTTCCTTCTACCCACAGAATGTTTTATTTTAGTGGCAAGTTAAAATTAAATGTCTGTTGCTGCATCAGTCAGTAGGAGATACTTGGCTTGGGCAACTGTCAGAAGGAAGGGTTAAATAATGTAGACATTTTATGTCTGACATTAATATTGGTCTCTTCGGGATGGATCAGGGTCACACAGAGTGCTTGCTTCGGACACTGCTGATAGAAGGGACACACAGCATGCTGCTGACTTACATAAAACCACTTGGTTGTTCCAGTGAGGGCACTGTGAATGCACCCGTGGCCTCACGTCTGTCACTTTGGTTTATCCATTACACTAGAGCTTAAAGAGAATTACTCCGAAGGGCCCTCCAGCTGACAAAGTGCTTTGGTCTTGAAGTTTCCAGCTTTTGCAGCACAGCTCTGTAAGCACAGAACATTCCAGCTGAAAAAAAGTTCAAAAATGAAGGTCACAAAACTTAATACGCATGTTAGCAGGAGTAAAAAAAAACCAAACCAAACCCAAACCCAAAACAAACCAAACCAACAACAAAAAAAGAAACAAAAATGTTTACAAAATGTAAATAATACAGTATGTAATTACTAAGCTCTCTAAATATTCTCTCTACATTCTAGATTAAACTGATAGCATCCATCAATATCTGAATTCAATATCTGTTTGTGCATTAAGGGATTTGATTTATGACCAAGTGAAACATTGAAGTATTAATATCATGTCAAAATTGTGGTACGTGTAATTATTCTCTACAAAAAGTGCAGAGCATGAAGAAATTACAGGAACTATGAGGTTATTATACAGTGGTCCTGAGTCATTGTAGTTCTGGAGCAGGGATGGAACAACTCAGCAGCCCTGTGATTGCTGGACTGTAGAAAGAGTTATAAATTTGTCCTCTGTTACCTTCACAGCTGCTGTGGTGCTCAGATGTTATCATTCCTGCTATAATTTTCATACACTTTAGGAATAATGTCTTAGAAATATATTACTGGTGTAGGACCTGCTCCCCAAATCTCTGCAGTGTTTATAATGCAGACAAATTCTGCTCTCCTTTCTGTTTCTCAGAGTTGGTGGGCTCACTCAAGCTGAGCATGCTATCTCCTGCTGAATGCTGAGCTAACCGCATACCAGCAGTTGCATAACAAGCTCTTCTTTCATAGAAACTGATGGAAGGCTCATTGCTTGAGTGGCTTAAAGCTAAATGAGCAATTTTGGAGATACTACAACAAAAAATATTAAGTTAATTTTTCTTGATGACAGATTAAACAAAGTGATAAGTAACGTTTCCCAATATAAGATCAGTAATTGCTTTAGTATTAACTCAGAAGCTTTTCATTTTTCCTCTGATCAAACTAAAGCACAGCCAGTATTAAATTATTTTTAACAATAACCAGTTTAACATTAGGTATTGAATAAGGCATCTTCCAAGGCAGACAAATCCAGCTTCCTGGTCAGCAGCAGAATGGAGGGACATCTCCTGAGGTTTTTTATTTCTAGTTAGGTTAACAAATTTCCTCTCCTAAGTAGACTTCATTTAATACCAGTTCTGTCGAGAAAATAAATGCAAATTCTATTGTTCCTGGATGATTTTTTAATTTATTTTTTTCCCTTGATCATAGGTGCAGAGGCTTTGATCCCTCATATTTGCCAAGGAAGCTCTGAGACTTCTGGAAAACTTCAGTGCAGATGCCCAGCAAAATGCTGCTCTCTAAAGGTAAATTCACACAAACTGACAAGCTGCAAGACAAACAGCAGTGGGATATGTTTTACTATACTTGGGAAGCAAATATATTGGATGAAAAATGGGTGGAAGAAAGCATCTCTTAAAGGGACTCTTCCTTGCACCCTGCTTGGTTCACGAGAGGAATGCGAATAACATTCCCTCAGGGATCCGTTTATTAAACTTACAGCGTGAAAGCCAATCTAGATAAAGTGCTCAAGATGAATTCCTATAGTTATCTCAATTTTTGCTCTACAAAATCTGCTTGCTTATTTAAAGAAGGTTTTGAAGAGAAATCTGACATGTAGACTATGAAAAACTGGAATGTGAACCACTTGAGCACTGAGGTCAACATTCCTTTGAAAATGTGTGTAATAACCGATTCACCTTGAAAATTCATGGGTTCAGAGTGCTATTCTCAAGAGACTGTGCTGTTTTCAAGGTAATAGTCTGTCGTGTGAAACTTTGTTACAAGGAATAGTTTATAAAAGCTAAAGCCAGCAACAACAAGGTGACAAAACAGCTCGTTAACATTTTCAAAACGTTGATAAGAAAGAAACATTCCAGGCTTCAGATAAATCAGTGCACTGGCACTACTACAGCCTGAAAGACTTCTGCTCAAAACCCCAAGATCGTATTTTGAGTGATGGTCTGCAGCGGCTTAAGATGGTACCTCTCTCTTGGTGATCCCAAGAACAACAGGAGAAAATCTTCCCTGTCATGACTGTCACCTGCCTAAATACCCTGGATCCGAGCCTCCCTATTCTCCCTTGGTTTCCTCCACTGTTGTTTTGGTGTGGGTTTTCTGGGGGTTCTCTTTTCCCTTCCTGCTCATTTTGCTTCATCCTTAAGTACTCCTCCTGTTTCAGCATGGCCTACCTTCCCTGGTAAGCTGGTGCTCGCTCTTCCCTCATCCCTCTTCAGTGCAGCCGTAACGACAGGACTGTGGAAGACGTGTTTCCCACAGGCAGGTTTAGCCAGTACTGCCTCACGGACTGCTAAGCTAGGAGCAAGGGGTAGAAAATCAATTCTCTTAAAGGCCACAGGGAAGGGGTGCAAAATGGTTGTCGTGCTTAAATCTGACTTCAAACTTTACATTGCCAAAATACCCTGGATTTTTTTTTTTTTCCCTTCGTGTTTGGTTTCACAAAGATACGTTTATACAAAACAACGCTGGCGGAGGCAGACACTCTACACGAGCATAAGCCAGCAGTAATTCGTGAATCCCTGAACCACGTTTCTCCGTTCACCCGTGTCAGACAAGCCGCATCCCACCGAACGGCCGCCACCGCTCACCACAGGGCCGGACATTACCCCCGCGCCGCGGGCACGGTTTCGCTCCCTCCTTTCACGCCTGAAGCCTTCCGAGCCGGCCAACAGCAGCCGCCACCGCCCGCCCAGACGGGTGAGTGGTGGCCGGCGGCACGAAGGACACCGAGCAGGGACATGGGCAGGACACAAACCCCTTCAGGGCGATGAGAAGCGAACCGAGGCGACGAGACAGCCCCAGCTCCGCCCGACACCACCGGCGCCTCCTGGGAAGGGGAGGTGGAGCTGCCGAGCTCCCGCCCGTCGGCCATGGCCGCCGCCGCAGCAACGCGCCGGGGTCTGGCGGCCCTGGTGCTGGGCCGCTGCCCGCCGGTGCTGCCCTGCCTGCTCTCGTCCCCCGGCCGCAGACTCCCCAGCGGCGCTGCCGCTGTGTCCCTGGGGCCGGGCGCTCCGCGGGCTCCCGCTGCGCTCCGCGCCGCCGTCCGCAGTTACAGTCAGGTACGGCCCGAGGGGAGCCGGGATAAAATGGCGGCGGCCGGGGGAGCCCGCCGGGACGGGGGCGCGGGATGAAGCTGAGGGGACCGCGGCGTTCGCGGCAGTCCGGGTGGCCCCGCCGGAGCGGGGGGATCCCCCGAGGCCCGGCTGCGAGGCCGCGGGCGGCAGCGGGAGCGCTGGAGCGATAACCGCTCTGAAACGGGAGGCGGCGGCTGCGTGCGCCATGTGCGCCGCTGCCTTGGCCTTTCGCCTCCCGGCCCCTTCCCTCCCACCTCAGTGCCCCGTTACCGTACACCGTCAACAGGGGCGCGGAGCCCGGTACCGCTGCTGGCGGCTGCCCGCTCCTCGCTCCTCCTTAATTGGGATTTGTTTCTTTTTGGTGACAGGTTACAGATGCACCGTCCCACCAAGGTCACCTTTCAGAGGAGGAACAGGAGTCACCCAAGGCAGAAAGCGACAATGTCTTTCTCATCAGGGCACAAGGATTCCCGTTCTCTTGCACCGAGGAAGACGTGCTCACCTTTTTTGATAGTACGGGACTTAATTCTCCTTGTAACTCTTCACTGGAGTGCACTCAGTAGTTCGTTAACTGAGATTAGCCAGAGAAAGAGGAGGTTTTATTATTGCTGCCAAATTATTCGTGATTTACGCATAGAAAACAATCAATTTCAAAACTCATCCTTATGGCATTTTATATTTAATTGGCAAATCTTCTTAATCCATGTCTCCACAGTAAAGGCAATCCAATTTGAAGTGGTTCCTTTCAAGGCAGTTGTAGTTGGCTTCACCCCCCGGCTTTCCTCGTAAACAAGCTGGAGTGGGTTTTACGTACTAGTTTAAACTTCAGTGTTGCTGTCCAGTTCTAGTTAATAGGCTTCTGCATACCCTTGCAGGACTGATCTGGCCATACTGTTTTATGATGCATCCTTCCAGAGGCCAGGTGCAAGTTTTTCTAATGGTTTCATGATCTGCCTAACTAAGTTAGGTCCATTCAAGGTCTTGGGGATAGGAACATAGAGGAGGCAGAGCATAGCAATAGAGACTGAAAACCTATAGCGTTTGTTCTCGATTTCATGTAAATCAAACAATTCAGTTTACCAACAATATGAGAATATATCTTATCCAGTTATACAACTGTGGAAGCTAATGGATATCTTTTTCTTATCCGCAATAAGCATGGTGCTTTAGAGTTAAGATTAGAAGTAGGAGTGTTCTAACCTTTGTTTCAAGACAGTGTTTTGCACTGCTGAGGGGGGATAGTTTGATGCAGAATATTCAGTTTTCACCTGTGATCAAAAGGCTCCGTGTTTGATGCAGTTGCATATGTTCGTGTATCATATGTTCCTTGATTTTCAGGCTGTAGAATCCGAAATGGTGAGAACGGCATACACTTCCTCTTAAACAAGGATGGGAGACGCAGAGGGGATGCCTTGATTGAGCTGGAGTCAAAAGCAGATGTCCAGAGAGCCTTGCAAAAGCACCTGAGGTACATGGGCCCACGCTATGTGAAAGGTGGGTGTGCAGCAGCACAAGTTGCATTGTAAACTTATGATAAAGTGACTGAGAACTGCTTGAATAATGAAGTGGGCTGGTGTGAGTGTGGAGAGATGAAGGATGTGAAACAGAGCAGCAAATTAGCCAACAGAGCACCATTTATACCTAAATTCTTGGGCTGGATGGGAAAACCAAGGTGTCACCATTGCAGGACCATACAATACGGGGTGGGGGAAGAAACAGGGAGTTTTGCAGAATGCCACCTGAGTACTGTGAGGGAAAACATGTTTTGTGCCTGTGTTCCTTGCAGTTTTTGAAGTACACGATAGCGATGTAGACAGCTTACTAAAGAATCTGCAGGATGAGTCACAAGCCATTAATGATGGAGTTGTACTACTCAGAGGCCTTCCCTTCAACTCCACTGAGGATGACATCGCATATTTTTTCTCAGGTAATGCAGCCTACTCTGTGATAACTGGTTGTGAGGTGTTTGTTTCTGCAGGTTGATGCTGTTGTTCCTCTAAGTGAGAAAAGCAAAAGCACACACAAGCTTGAACAGCTTAAACACTATGAGGAGTTGCTGTGCTCCTGCAGCTAGAAGTAACTAAATCTTTCTGAACAGCTTGTGGCTAACCTAAGATCAGTACTTGCAGCACTCTTCTGAATCCAGGGGAAGGAAAGAGAGGAACCTAGATCCTGTTGTCTGCAATTGTATTTATGTCAGCAGATAATTTAGCAACATTAAGAGCAGCAAAAAACGCCTGTGTTATCATTATAGTACAAGTGAATACAACATGGAGTATTCACAGCTGGATCATCACGACAGCTAGGTCACATATGCCATGTTAACAGCAATGTTTGGAGTTTTTTAGTATTAGTGGCTTGATGGCGACTGTGGAAGTTGACTGCACCAGTTCTCAACTGAGCAAGTATCGCGCAGCATGTGTGCACATGGTCATGTACCACACTTGGTGTTCGAGCAATCCAGGTGGTTGCTGCCTGCATTCATCTAGCAAGTATCCTTCCTAGGTTTTGCAAAATAGCTGGACATTTCTCTAGGTAAACTTCTAAGTTGTAGACTAAACCAAAACCAGTTCTTCCCTCACCACTTCCTACTCCATGTAGGCATGCACACAGAGTCATGTAGCACTAAGGTTCATAGTAACCATGATCGTACTAAAAGCAGAGGCTGCCAATAGAAAATTGTTCAGCTGATAACAGGTAGTTCAATATGTTTGGAGGCATATAGTAGCAGAGTGATCACAATGACTAGGGCAGCATTGTGAAGGAGATATTTCCATTTCTTCAGGATCTTAGAGAGACCCTTTGAGAAAAGAACAAGCTGCAGTGAGGTACACAAAAGCATTCCTGAAGAAAATAAGTGTAATAGCCTAGCCCAGCATGTGCTCTGTATCATGTCAGATACAGTTACCTACTGGATTACAGGCTTCCCAAGATGTTTTACAAAAGCACAGAAGTTGAAGTTCAGTGAATTTGAGCTCAATTTTGAAGACATGGGAAAAAATCACCATAAGAAACTATTCCAGGAGCTTTTGTGCTGTGGACGTCTCTGTTGTCTAGAAGTTGGATTCACTTGCTATTTTCATTGCTGTTTGAAGCCTCAGGTCAGTTCATTATTGGCAGTCAAGCTTATGTGAAAACTAGCAAACCAAGCAAATAAACTTGAGTTACTAGAAGTTTAAACAAGTTATGTAGGCCAGCCCTTGTTTCACAGCTATGTAACTGCCTTATTAGCTTGTCAGAAAACTTGTGGAAGAGTAAGGAAAAAAAGATGCCTCTCTGAGCACAAGTTGCTGACAATGTAAATGCCTTTTCCTCCCCATCCTTCTATAGGTTTGAAAATAACTGACATAGTTTTCATTTACCGGGGAGAAAGAAGAACTGGAGAAGCTTTTGTGCAGTTTGCGGCTCCTGATATGGCAGCTAAAGCCCTGCAACGACACAGGGAATATATGGGAACTAGGTAGGTACCTCACTGGGATTCGTGAGGGTGCAAGAGCATGGTATGAAGCATGCTGTGTGACTTACTGCTTGCTTATTACCAGGTGCAAGAGGTAGTCTTTAGCTACCCCGTATTTATTAAGGAAAGTTTCTGCCTTTATTACTCTCAGAACTCAACTTTAGATCCATGTTTCAGTAGAAATCATAACTAAACCTTTGTCATAGTTGTGTCAGACTGTTACTTTGTGCCTTATTTAAAAAGAAGTGTTTTAGGACCTCTGAAATACTCAAGTATTCAAAATACTCATTATTTACCCCCAGATAACCAAAGTGTTACATCTTTTAGTCATGTATTCTTTAAAACTGTGAGAAAATTGAAGAAAAGAGCCTTTTGCAGGCCTCTGTGTGCTGCAGATGTCCTTTCAGCACTTGTAGCTTGGGGGAATTTGGGGCCTCTGAGAAAATGTTCGTTCTTCCCAAGTATTCCTGAAGGCAGCCTCATCCCAACAGCAATGGTTTGACAGCATTCAGAGCTACGAACACTTAACGCGCCTGCCCAGTCACAAGTGCATGGGGATCCTGCCCTTCCTACAGACATTTGCTCTCACCAGATTTCCACCAGATTCCCTGCCTTTCTGCACTTTTGGCAACCCTTATCTCTAGTATTAGGCAAAGTCAGTGTCTCCATTTGGAGAGTATGTTGTATGAAGCACAGTTTACCACTTAACCTCTAGCTTGAATCCGTTCCCAACCCTGACTGCTGGCTGACACCATACAGTTGTTGGCCTCTGTGGTGACCCCATCCACCTAGGCTGTTCTTCCTCAAGAATCCATATTTAATAATCTTCTTCCAGAGCACCGAGCCCTGTGCCAAACGCCTCCCAAGAGCCTCTCTTTTCTCAAGGAGAGGTGTATATCACTTTTCCCCAGAACCACAATCATTTAGGTTGGAGAAGACTTTTAAGAACATTGGTTCTAGCTGTTAACCTAAACACTGCCGAGTCTACCACTAAATCATGTTCCTGAGCATCACATTTATACTTCTTTTAAATACCTCCACAGCTGCACTCAGAGGAAAGAAAAGAAAACCTCAACAAGATTGCTTTTACCCTGCTGAAGCTTCCTTAAGCCACTAAGTTCTGTCTCTTAACATAATAAAAATCCTCTCAACTTTCCCACTTCCACACAGCACTTAATTTCCTTTCTTCTACTTCCCTACTGCCTGTTTCCAGGCTGCACTTCTTTGTGTTTGTGCCTCCCCTCCATATTAAAGGAGAGCAGCTGCTCTGTAGGTGTGCCCAGTAATTGAATTAACTCCTGTACTTCCCTGCTCTCCACTAGAAGTTAATGAATTCTCAATCTGCCATTTTTTCTTGTCACGCTCAAAGGAGCTGATGTGACTCACCCACCCGAGCTTATACATCTCTGGTGCTGGGGGTTAGCCAAGAAATAGAGTGGTTGCCAAAACTGCTGTCAACTTGGAACTTAACTGGTTCTTCCTGAGCTAACAGTTTATCCAGAAATGGCCTTCAGCTGCACACAGTGCTGAGCTGGGGCCTCTGTCAGCCTGCACGTGGGGTTACTTTCCTTACTCAAGGCAGGGAGGGAAGCCTCCTCACCTGGGTGTCCATATTCTCCTCTCATCACGTTATTCCTTCAATGTGGAGATCATTTCAGACTAGCAGTTAATTATTTTGTGCAGCCTGGCTGGTAGTGTTGCCAGCTCCGAAAGGTGAGCACAGGCAGCTCCAGGTTCTGGGATAGGCAGCTGGAAACACAAGGTATTTAATTTTATATTTTGACAAAACCTAGGAGTAAGGGTTGGTTGGTTGGGGTTTTTATCTGTTCTTTCTGTGGTGTAAGTGGTCCCTTAATGTTGCATTACACATTGGTGTATTATACCCAGGACTTGCAAGTACATTGCATTTTATCCCATCGATTCCAGAGCGATCCGTAAAATCTTAAAGAGTTCACTGAAGCATTTAATATGACCCAGTGCATCTTCTGTGCCTGCCTGTTGCCTCGTTTGGAGTTGGATGGGGTTTTAATTAGGGGTTTGTAGAGATTGGAAAGTGCAGTTTGCAGATGTGCAGCGAGGGGAAAAGAGGCTCACATAAAAGGGTGCATACTACTGAAAGAAACAGAAAACGTCCTTCAGAGGAAATAAGCCTGTGGCTGTCACTGCAAGTTGGAAAGGGCTTTCATAAACACAAATTCATCAAAGCCATTGCTTGCCATACTATGGCTTTCACATCTCATACGTGAGCAGAGTTGGGATGGGATAACATCTTGAAGGTGCTTTCTCAAAACCTTGGGATCTCTGTGGAGGTGCAAGATGTGCCATGTGATCTTTTCCTTTGCATTCCAGATACATAGAAGTGTATGTCAGTAGGAAGCATCACATGCAAAAGCATTTGCCTTATGACAGGCAGCCAGTGACCTACAACAGAGTGAGAAGAGAATATGAATACATTCAGTCGAGTGACATGGGTGGCTCTGATGCTGAAAGAGGAAATAGTGAGTTGTGTGTGTTCTCTGAGGCCCGTTTCTTACCCTGATTGTCTGCTGTGAGCATGACCCCACATGTTGGCAGCTTTCACGTGAGGTTGGTCATCATTGCCAGCATTTATGATGGGTTTTTTTCCTCCATTCCACAGAACTGTGCAGGGAAGAAATGGAAAGCTCTGGGCATGTTGTACAATCTGGGAATGTCTCATCACCACTGCACTTTGTTCATATGAAGGGTTTCCCTACCCAAGCTAGTGCCCAAGACATTATAAATGTGAGTAACAGTAAAGCTATGAATGACATTTGGTAGTCATTACCAATGGAAACCCTTGATTAATTGTCACAGATGGCCGTGCCCCTGGCAGGGGGTTGGAACTAAATGAGCTTTAAGGTCCCTTCCACCCCAAAGTATCCTGTGATTCCTGTGATCCTA
>JBCJKH010047816.1:0-10611 GCA_039877255.1 Loriculus beryllinus | reverse complement strand
GTTGGAACTAAATGAGCTTTAAGGTCCCTTCCACCCCAACGTATCCTGTGATTCCTGTGATCCTATAAGTGGTATAAAATGTTCAATTTATCCATGTTGTTCTTAGTCCTCAGTGCTGCGTGGCTTCAGGCTGAATGTGTTTGAGAACTGGAGTTCACTGTGGGTTACAGACTCCAGGGTAGCCGTCTCTCTAAATACCAATGGATTAAAGCATGTGGGGCTGTCCTAATGTCTGTCACTTTGGCTGGAGTAGCCATTAATAATCTTACCTATGTTTCAGAGTAGCTGATCATACAAAAATGAATTTCAGAATGATTTTATTCTCGGCTTTACAGATTTTAATAGCAAAGCAGCGTCTCAGAGTGATACCTGCACTTTATGACATTGTGTCTACAGAACATGTGTGCGGTGTGAGGAGTTTGTTCCTCTTGAGCATTACTCCACCAGGAGCTCACAGAGGGTGGGACAAGTGACTTGGGTGTGCACCAGCTTCACCTGGATGGAGAACGGGGGGCCTTCTGCTACTCAAGAGCTCAGACTGCCCCACAGCCAGACAGGCTTTATAAGCAGGAGCAGCATTTTTTTTTGTCATGGGGCATGTTTTTGTTCTCTTTCTTCCTTACAAAACTCTTTCTCCTTTTCAGTTTTTTGCTCCGCTGAAGCCCACAAGGATCCTGGTAGAATATAACTCCCATGGAGATGCCACAGGAGAAGCGGACGTGCATTTTGAGAGCCATGAGGACGCAGTGGCTGCGATGGCCAAGGAGGGGTCCCAGCTGCGTAAGTGAAGACAAGGGGATCTAACAGACCCTTGGGTGATGTAGCACATGGGCACAGCTTGTCAAGCTGCTGTTAACCACCCTTGTAAAGGGATCGTCTTAAATGTGGATTTCCAAATTACCCTGTAATCAGACATTGGATTTGTGCAAAAATGAGAAAAAGAGAAACTGTAACTCAGGAGGTCACTGAACCCAAACCCAGCCTGCCTCTCTTTTTGTCCTCCAGAGTGCAGTGCCATTGAACTGTTTCTGAATAAACATCCACCAGCAAAAGAAAACTGCTAGTGACAGTGGCACAGTCTGAGATTGGTAAGTGCATCCTTCTCTCTCAGTCCTGTCTGTTCCATTCTTACCAACGTGTGCCTCACGTGTACTGTTTCTGATACTTTTGTTGATGGGATTTCAACCAGCTTAAAGGCTAAAATTTAGAGTGACTGAAGGGGCTCATCATAGCTAATCTGAGGTCAGCCATTGAGCCAACACCCTCCATCCAGTGAGTCTGCTTCCACAGTAGAGCAGTCTTGAGGTGACAGAGCTGGCAGCGGTTGCTGTGGTGCTCAGGAACAGTTTGGCTCCAACAGCAGCTTCCCCTTGCAGCTGAGGGCTGCTGCAGGGAGTGGGAGAGCTTTGTGTCCCTCCTCCCTTTAAAAGTCTGCTAGCGTGATTGATACAAGGGTCTGATGGGATTGTATTCCCTGATGTGGAAATGTGGCTAAACCTTTTCCATGGATTTAAGAGCAGCTGGTCTTTAGGCTGGGGGGATGTTGCTTACAATTAGAGTGGAATCTGACACAGTAACATTCTTTAGGTTATTTCTTAATGTTTTAATCCACCCACTCTGACAAGCATCCTTGCTTGTGGTAGCAAGCCTGTTTTCAGTGCAAAGGGCATGCAGTGCTTTTCATGGTGTTAACCATGGGCTGACGGGGGTAGCGTCCTGTAGCAGGACAGTTCTTGCTTCCTTTGTTGCACAGAAACAGTGTCTTGCCATTTACAGAAGAAAACATGCAAGCTGTGTTGGGTGCATGAGGGACACGGCCCTTCCATGGAGGAGGCTGCAGTGTGGCCTGGCAGTTCTTGCTGCCAGAACGTCATCAGGTCACACGCCAGCCCTCCCTGTGGCAGAAGGGCTTCCCAGCTCCACTACTGTGAGACTGTTTGTTCCAGGAAAGAAGCTTTCCTGTGTCCTTAAGGAAGGCCCTGTCTGACCTGTAATGCTCCCTTGGGGAAGGTGGGGTGCCAGTTGCTGCTCCCCACTGCAGCAGGGAGGCCTGGCACCCCCCAGTGCCCCACCACCCCTGCAACTCTGGATTGCTGTTATGCCAGGGAGCAGCTCTTGCTGGGGATTCAAGGCACGGGCCTGGCTGTGCCCTCCATCCCAACCAGCCCCACTGGCACCAGCACAGCCAGAACCACTTCTGCCCCTGAGCTGGGATCCAGCAGCAGTGGAATTTAACACTTGTAACCCCATGTGTGTGTACTGCCACCCCCCATGGAAACATCTCCCTGTTAGAGCTGTTTGTGTAATGCCAAAATCTACAATTCTGTTATTGGAGGCAATAATTCAGAATAAAATGCAGTGAGGCATTTGAAAACAGGAAAGCAGTAAGCCACAACAAGGCAGTGATTTTTCTTCTTCTCTTTCTAGGCCAAGTGAACATTCCGGGGATACAAGCATAGAGATGGAAGACAAGTGTCACTGCGCACTAATTAACGATAAACTGTATAAAATCTAGGTTAGCGTGGTGTAAAAGCATGTAATAAATTGTATTGCCATACTGTGGACAGATTGTGTGCTGAAAAGCAGAAGCAGCTGCACTGGAGGGATGGCAGATGCTGCAGGATGGAGCCCTTCTAGTCTCCAGCTGCATTATGGTGTACAAAGGATTAATAAACCACCAGTATCCTCAGTTAACAAACCAGTGCGATTTCATATCCTCACACACAGGTCAGTGGGTGTGGAGCAGGACAGCCAACACCTCATCCTTCCTATGTGTAATCAAGGCAGAAGGGTATGGAAAGAGCACTTGGGACATGGGATATAGATGATCAAGTTTTTATTGCGTGGAACAAAATGAACATCAGCAAAACTGCCCTCTGCTCCCCCAGGCTTGACAGCTAGTGCCAGCCCATGCTCCAGCATTACAAGCTGTACCTGAGCAAACACACCCTGAACACCTGCAGCATCCAGTATGTCCCAGCAGAGACCTTCACTGAGGCTGAGATACAAGTGAAGAGGCAAGTGCTGACACAGAGCACCCTCTTGCTTTTAACCTTCCAAAATGCCTGTTTCCATGCTAGCTGCCAGAGCTGGGCTCTGAAGGGTTTCAGTCACCTCCCTGCTCCTGTGCAGGGATCTTGTGTGACTCCAGGGGACCTGCTCACAAGCTGTCCTCTTTTTCACACCAACAACAGTCACAGCCTTCACCTTGAGCAAGCACAGGGGCAGCCGCTCCAGCTGGAATGGTCAAAAGCTGGGTACAGGGCACACAACCCTTGGGAGCTGCAGTGTGCTGGTCATACCAGCGTTAAAAGTGATTGACAGGGAGGGCTCAGGTTCTAGTTTAACCCTCTCACATGGAAATTGTGTGGGTCTCACTTTCTCCATGGAGGGGAGTCGCACTGGGTTTGTGTGCAGGAATTGGACATCTTGTCAACATGTACAGCACATAACACTGCACTCTGTCTTCCCCATCCATCTCTGGTGTCACACCCCCCTGAAGGAGGGTGCCCACACTCAAATTCTAGGCTTTTCATATTTCAACACTGTTTACAACTACTAATGTACTGTAAGGGACAGCAGCAAGGAAATGGGTCTGGTAACTGCCACGAGGGGAGAACAAGAGCAGAAAAACTACAGGAAGTTTGCCCCCCTGTGAAGGGCAATAAGAGGAGTTGGAGAACTTGTGTGGCTCAACACACCAAGGCCTAGAGGGATCTAGAAGAGTAATTCCTGGTCCAAACTAGCACCAACCACAGAATCTCAGCTCTGACACACTTTAATGCAGTCCCAGCCAAGCTACCTCTGAGGAATTAAACCACTACCCCCTAATAGCATTTGTACAAACCCAACTGCATTTGTTGTTACATAAATACATCAGTTTTCTATAGACTACAAAACATTCTATGGTCTTCAAGACTGATGTAAGGCTTCCAATACAAACCCAACACAACCATGACCTGCTGTGTGTTTGTGAGGAAGTCACCACCACCTTTTGGAGTAATGAGAAATTCCATGAGATGACAGCAACAAAGAATGATGTAACTGTGAAACCTCTTTAAACTGTTTCAAACTACCACTTCTAGTAGGTGCAAAGCATTCCGATTTCATCTTGCCTTCATTCTGATCTAGCAGAAAGTGAAACACCAGGTTTTCCACGGTGACTCTTTCATGTGTGCAAGGGGACGAGGTGAAGTGGCTCTAAACCACCTTCTGTGTCTAAATACTTGGGACTCCACTTCCTCTGTTACCACACCGAGGTGGGAGGTACACTTACACCCTTGTGTAGTCACAAAGTCACAGCGAGGGTCTCTGAGAGGGAGGTCAGAGATGGCATAAGGCACCTACATGCCAGATCAGTGCGGGCCATCAGTTCTCATACCGTGCATCCATCAAAACCACCAACACCCCCACCCCTTCCAATACAGAAGGGGAATTTTCACAGCTTTGATTGGTTTTGGTACAGATTTGCACACCAAGCCCATGGATAGAGGGCTGAGCCAAAGAAATGAAGCTATAGGAAAGGATTACTGGCATCTCACCCACCTCCTGACGCCTGGCACTGATGTAGCGGGTAGAGCCAGATTGTCAAAGGCAACCGGGAAAGGAGAGTTGGGATTTCAAGTGCAATCAGACATGAGGATTAAAAAGCTGCTGTTCCACTTTCAGTGAGCCTGGGCTTCACAGCAGCATGCTTTCACAGCACACGCTTCACGATGAGAACATTCTCAACTTGCACACACACAGCTGGTTTTTTGGGGGGGTCTGTTCTCACTGTGTCCTGAAGCTGCTCAGGCACATCCTGGGCTACTTCCCATGACATTCCCAAAGCAGTTCTCCAGCACAAGCTCAGGCCTCAGAGCAGGCAGATTTTTGTACAGGGAAGGGCTCAGACCATTTTTTGTCACAAGAGACTGTAAACACCATGAAGCTGCTTCCCCTCTGACGTCCAAAGAACACAGGCAAGTGTCTTCTCTTCACATTCCCCCTGAACAACCCCAGAAACAACCATCATCAGCTACAACCATTTCTTGTCACCTCTCTCTGCAGCCCGTGCCCTACAAGGGACTGGTTGAGTACTGCTGGATGAGCTGCTTGTGGCAGGGATTGCAGACACGCTCGGGGTTGATACTAGATGGAAGGGGCAGCTCATTCACTGAGCAGGCTTCACAGAAGATGCCACCACAGTTCTTGCAGATGTTCTGGAAGGCAGGAAGAGAACAGAGGAATTAGAGATGCTCAAGACATGACCAACAAAACAACTTACATTTCCTCTCATGAATATTCAGTCAACCCAAATCTTCTGCTGGGTTAGAGAAATGCTTCACAGCTCCACCACGGAGCGCAGCACTCCCACTGAGCACCCTTTTTTGGTAACTCTTGTGATCCCTCTAGATCCACACTAAAGCAGTGAGGAAAGCAAGAGGGGCTTAGCCACAAAAAAAAGAGAATAAAAATAAGCAAAAGGCAAGGTGGCAAGTGGAGAAATTAGAACTGTACCACT
This sequence comes from Loriculus beryllinus, assembly GCA_039877255.1. Taxonomy (NCBI): domain Eukaryota; kingdom Metazoa; phylum Chordata; class Aves; order Psittaciformes; family Psittacidae; genus Loriculus; species Loriculus beryllinus. The sequence continues at coordinate 5,108 of JBCJKH010047816.1, read as the reverse complement.
GCCTATTCTCACTTCCCATTGGTCCCTGAAGACCCCACTTAGCTGAAAAGGGAAGAAGGAAAACCAAAGCAGAGTGAGGAGCCCTCAACCAAGCACTGTTCAACAAGTTCACATTAAGGGCAAAGGGGAGCTCAGAACAGGGCCCATTTCCTTGTCCTAGGTCACCAGCAGGAAATCTGCACTACTGAAATGAAAACAGAGGAAACACAGTGTCACCATACAACAGGGATGGTGAGTCCTTGAAGTTACCTTTCTTTTACTCCGGCTGCTTTCCTGCCGGCAGAGCTGGCAGATCTCAGCGTTTCCAGGTCCTGAGAGCTGCTCCTAAACCCCAAGTGAAAACCAAGACGTTCTGCTTTATGTGCTACATTACACAGCACCTGCATTAAAGCTCTGTGGCTGATCCGCATCGTACAACAGGCAGGAAGGTTTCACGTGCTCATGTGTTTAACCCCCTCTATTCACAGTACATCATGCATTGACAGGGAATCGCAGCACGGCTGTGGGAACCAAGGACCATGCAGCTCTGTTTTCAGGCCACTGCCAGGCTGCTGGCCCAGCATCCAGGTGAGAAACCAACACCTTTTTCATTGCAAACAAGAGCAGACACACGCAGCAGTGTTTTTTCTACCAGGGAAAAATTGCTTCTATGGACTCTATAGCCAAATCCTCACCAAGGCAAAACCCAAAGGGCAAATTTTAGGGTATTTAGGCAGGGAAGATGCTGCAGTGACCCAGGAGCTCCCTCAACACCCTTGTCCCTTCAGTATTTCAGTGCAAGAAAAAGAATCACCAACCTGCTCTTCCTGTGTGCTGCCCACTAACCTGCAAGAGAAGAACATCATCACCTGGAGCTGGTACTTCACTCATTGCATCATTTCAGAAAAACATCTAGACCATCAGAGAATTCCTCATCCTTTTTTTTTTACATCCTACCCATACAGAGCTTTGGGTTTGTCCCTTCAAAACCACGCTGCCATGGCTGCTTGCACAAGAGATGAGGCCTCTATAAGCTTTGTCAAGCAGCAAAGCAGAGCGGCAGGATGTGACTGCTGCTGTTTAGACATCCAGTACACCTGGCTAAATGGGAAGAGCAGGAGAAAAACTAGTAAAATACCTTCAGAAAGGGAGCAGTGCATAGAAAAGACTGTTTCAATGGTGTAAACACAGTTTAAACCTAGCTTTAAGCTTGTGCTGCAAAATGTTTGAGCCTCCTGAGCTGCTGCAAACAGGCAGTGATAATTGATTTAGATCCAGTTACAGCTAAGAATCATGCTACCTGAACTAGATCTTCATGCAACCATCTTCTTGAAACATTATTTCAACTCTCTTTCTCCAGCTGCTTCTCTTCTGCCCCAGAAGCCACAGCTTATTACCTACAAACTCCACTGATCCACCAACCCTTCTCCTTTCCCTCACCAACAGAAAGGCTTACAAAAGGCTCACTGAGTAAGAACAACTGATCAAGAGCAAGTTTATAGACACAACTTGAAACGAAACTGGGAGAGGGACAGAGCTTTTCAGATCCAGGAGGGCTGAGGACAAGTGGCAGAACCTCCTCCTTCCCTTTGAGTGCTATGAAAAAAGCAGCAGAGACCTCAACAAAGGGCATGAGGTTGAAAATCTTTTTAAGAAAGGGGAGCTACACTATTACAAACTTCCCATCAGCACAGAAATCAGCGAAGGGGAAGCAGGACTTAAAAAAGGAGAAGGCAAAAAGGAGATTTCCTTTCTTTCATACTTGTGTGTCAGGACACTGTTCTCTCTTAGCGACTGTTTCAGTTTAGCATTTTCTTCCTGGATTTTGAGCTTCCCATCCTGCCAAAAGGAAACATTTACCCATCAGTTGAACTGTGTGACGACTCCAGTTTCACCCCTGCCATACTGCAAAGGGAGACTTTACCTTGCTGTTTTGGGAATACCGATCTGCCCCTCCTTGGCACAGAGGTGTCTTTGGACACTATGAGAAAGCACACACACCCATCCACACCCTATGTGCTCTACTTTCTTTTGCTGTGATCAAAAAGCTGACTTCACATTTTAGAGATGGATTCTTCAATAGGTCCAATGAACTCCTTCTGCTAGAAGGTACAAGAAGCTTCACAGTCACTATTGTTTATGTTAACAGCAGAGGCAGATGGGCTGAACAGGCTTTTTAAAGACACTTCCACCACATCAAGCACCGCTTACAAGTTTTGTGGCAACAGAAGCATCCATTCTCCAGTCACTTTTTTGCACCTTGGCTCACTGAAGCAGCCCAGGGGAGCCCCGTGAAGGCAACTCTCAAGGGCAGCAGCACACATGGGGATTGCTGATACAGCCTCTGATATTACTTCACAGTCCTCATAGTTACAAGTTTTGTTCTCCAGAACAACTGTTTTACTGCCAGTCCCCAGCAGAAAACCCTGGTTTGCTCTGCAGCAAAAGCTGCAGAGCTGATTTTAGCTTTCAAAGGCAAACTTCCTACTAAAAAGGGAGTTTCACTTGGGAACTATGAGGTCTGCTCTCGAGATGAACACTGCCCTTTGTTTTAAAACCACCAAATTCACTAATGGGCAGCACTAGAAGAACAGTGAAAAGTGATTTGTGATGCCCTTGAGAGAATTTTGCCTTCTAAATTTTTCTATCAATTCCTTTCGAGAGAATTTCCCTTCTAATACAAAAAATAAAAGCAAGGAAACTTGCTTTCCATCAGATGTAAGGTGTACAGCATCTCTCCTGCTGCATTACCCTTGGTTTTATTCATCTAGTGAAGACAAACCACAATCACTGCCAAAACCTCACCAGGTACCCAGCCTGAAAGAGGAAACCAGTGCTCTTGTAATTTTTTTGGTGAGGAACAGCCTATTTAGTGCGTGTAAACAAATGTTCCAAAGCTCCCTTTGCTGTAATATGTGTAGTATTATTACCCAACAAAGCTCAGGAACAGCAAACGAGCAAAATGGAACTCTACTTCAAACACAAGCCAAGAATACAAGTTGTCTCACCTGCCTGAGCCAAGACTTTGTGCCTTTTTTGTTTTCTTGGCTGCTTTGGTGACTGTGTGCCCATCTGTCCCTTTCCCGCTTCAGTTCTAGTTCCAGGTGGCTCCTAGAATATCAAGGTGGAATTGTGAATAAAGGCTATGGTTTTCTAGCACTCGACATTGAAACATAATGAACTATTTAACCCTCTCTTCACATTAAAGCAACTGAACCCCAACTCAGGAGCTGAAAACTGCCTCTGAATAACAACTTGTCTCAGTGAGTTAAGCCATATGTCAGGATGGATAACCTAGATGTTCATCATCTAATTCCAGCTTTGAGGGAAATAAACCTCCTGAGTATGTCTGGAAGTCCTGAAACAATACTTACTTCTTCATCTGGTACAGAATTGTCAATATGTACCTTTTCCAAAAAGACATTCTTCAGCACATCAACAGCTACAGGACAGGCTCTGAAACCAAAGCCAACACATTTAACCATTTCCCAAAGCTATCCACATGGGATTGATGGACTGGTACCCCCGGAGAGCTGTGACAATTCTTCTGACATCTCACCTGAAAGTGGAGCTTGGTCCTCACGGAACAACTGCAGGCTCCTGACCAGAAGTGCTCTGCAGCCTTTGGTCTACCCTAACCTGTACTAAGGGATGATACGTGCTGCTTCAAGACTGCCAAGCAGCCTAGGCTTTGGTGTCAGTCCCGTGCACCATGTGCAGTGCTGCATCAAGCCAGAGGGAAGAGAAATGTGGCTGAGTGCAGCATATTCATATTTGGGAAAACAACTCGTCAGTGGTCAAGGACATCTGAGGTCCCTGACAAAGCCTGAAGGAGGCTCAAGAAGAGCACAACTTTGAATCTAGCTGTGGATCGTAGAATCACAGTTTGGTTTGGGTTAGAAGGGACCTTAAAGCTCACCCAGTTCCAACCCCCTGCCATGGACAGGGACACCTTCCACTAGACCATGTTGCTCCAAACCTCATCCAACCTGGCCTTGAATGCTGCCAGATCACAGAGGAGCCTTCACTCTGGGCCACCAGAAAGCTCACTGGCTCCATGACTGCAGCCTGCCTGCGTTGAACACCAACAACAAAGCTCTCTGCACACATTGACCATAAGGGACCAAAGTGCTAGAAACACTGTTTTCTGAAATCATCCCAAGTGAAATGCAGTAGCTGGCATAGAGAATGACCCCTGCTCTGAAATAAGAGCCTAGAAACTGAGTATCTGCTGCTAAAAGTAGCAGCAAGACTTGTACTATAAAACTTTCAGAATCCTCTTTGATCTTTAAACCAGCATTATCCACTATTACCCTTGCTCATCTCCGTACCACTCCGACAGTAACTGAAATAACTCATTATGACTACAGCTGCATTAATTCCATAGCCCAACTGAAATGAGTTAAGCTGGTGGAGACTTAGACCCAGAAATGAATACTTGGCCGTGTTGACGCTTAAACCAACTGAGGAAGTTCTTGTTTATAGCTTGATTTACAACCAACACTACCACAAAAAGCCCCATCTCTTCTTAAAGGAACGTAATTCAAGCGAGACTGCCCACATCCCACTGCAGCACCCTCAGGCAATTCCCTGCTGTAGAACCTCAGCTAAATAAAGCAGTACAGCCTCCTGGTAAAGGAGGCTCAAACATTTTCATACTTTCATTGCCATTTAGCTTGAGAAAAAGTCCAGCTGATGTAATAATAGATCAGTTTGCATATGCAGAGAAGATGCCTTCCCCCGTTATAACCAAGAACACTGCTAAGCTCACCCACACACACCCAGGACCTCCCACAAATTTGGGATAAAAGCCATTTGCTGGTTTTCTGGGGAGCCTCTGTAACTTTTTGAACAAGGAAACAAAAAGCTGCGCCAGGAGGGGAGCAGGGGATGAAAATAAAATGAAAGCACACAGCAACGCTTTTCCACAATTCATCCCAGTAAACTTGCAACAAACCAAAGATGCATCACGGCTGCAGCAGGAGAGACACTCTTCTATTTTAAGATAGGAGGATTTATTTGTTTTCCCTAAGAGATTTCCAATAAAAGCATTGTAACATGAAAACTGACGTTTATTTTATTTTTTTTTTTCCAGCCTCCATGGTCTAGAGAGATAGGCTTTATCTGTA
>JBCJKH010047815.1:0-28431 GCA_039877255.1 Loriculus beryllinus | reverse complement strand
GAATGGAAAGATTTAAAAAGCAAATGCCTTACTACTGGGCCCATCTGTGTAAGGATTTTTAACTCTTAAACAGAGACGTTTTAGATCTGACCTCCCATAAAAATGGCCTGCTGTGAACTATTGTGATGATTGAGGGGTCTTGCAGATTGAAGTATCCTGATGTAAAAAAATAAGTAGTTATCAAGGAAACAGTCTTAGTGCTATCCTGCTGTGTTGTACAGTGCACAGTTTTCATATTTTTTTCAGGAGTCGGTCTAAGTGGAAAACACTTAGAAAGTATAATTCAGTAATTCTCTTGCAAATTTATGTGTGGTTGATAAGCTACAGCTAATATAAAGAGAATAGAGAAACTCCTATCTAGCACTTTCTGACATGAAATTTGCTCATGTCATCAATGTGCAGCTTACTTCTGAAAGCAAAGATTTGACATATTTGCAAAAAGAAAGGCACATTTTATATCGCTATCCAATTTTATCTTTCTGAAATCTCATCCTGAGTCAATTTTGCTTGAGTTATTACTTAATGATAGTGGTGCTGTGTGAGATCTGGAATATAGTATTTTTTACTGTGACTGCTGTCACAGACACACATTATGACAAAAGTCCTGCAAATATATTCAGATTTGTTTTGAAAGTGGTTTTCTGTCTTCATAGAAAAGCTGTCAGACCAAGTGATGCAAAATCCACAGGTCCTGGCAGCTCTGCAAGACCGTCTTGACAACACAGCGCTTACTCCTTCGAGTTACATTGAAACGTAAGTACAGAGTATAATAAAAGTCTTGAATGGCTGAAAGGATAGTAGAATATTATTACTGTGTAATTAAGTTAGGAAATCAGACCAAATTAAGAAGAATGGTTGATTTAAACCATGATTCATGGTGGCCTACTTCTGGAAGGAAGAGTTAAGTTTCAGTTTACTTACACAAAATTGCAAACGGTTTTTCTGGTTCAGTATTTTTCTTGGCTATCACTGTTGGGTTTTTTTTTTTTGTTAAGAAAATAAAAATAAAAAATCTTCAAACAAACAAAACCCCCCTCCCACCAAAAAAAAAAAAAAACACAAAAAACCAACCAAACAAAAAAGCTGGTGTAAAATTTCTTTTTACCTGGGTATATCATTAACTATTTAATGACTTAAAATACAGATGGGGAATGTGTACTTTTCTGTGTGATCCATGAATCAAACCTTTTCCTTGTGGAATCCACAGTTCTTATTTGTCATGGATAGATCAGCACAGCTTGGTCTCAAAGCTTATGTGTAAATCAAGGTATTAATCTCAGGTCTGTGAACTACACAAGAAGGGTGATGGCCACAGGGAATGGAACAGAAAATCCTTTTAAAAATAACTTGGATAGGAGAGGGTACTTTAAACTTTTTGAGATAGGGTTTGAAGAAATACTTATGTTTGATACAAGCCTTTTATTTAAAGATTGCACTCAGTTACAAGCTTATTTCACAGTGATTTGTTAAATAATGCTGAGGCAACTATCTTTTAATCTTAAGAAATTGTTTGCTTTTTAGTTTACCAAAAGCAGTGAAAAGAAGAATTGATGCCTTGAAACAGCTACAGGTGAAATGTGCCCATATAGAAGCTAAATTCTATGAAGAAGTACACGATTTAGAGAGAAAATATGCAGCACTCTATCAACCCCTTTTTGATAAGGTGGGAAGACCATGTATATAATCTGTCTCCTTCTAGCTGAGTCATTTCTGTTTGCATGCATGTACTTGCACATTGTCAACTACTTTCCTGATTTTTCCAATACAGAGAAGAGAGTTTATTAATGGGGAAGCTGAACCCACAGATGCAGAGTCAGAATGGCACAGTGAAAATGAGGAAGAAGATAAACTAGCTGTGAGTACAAGTTGAGTAATGAAATACAGATATATCAGATTGTGGGAATTAATTCCTGTACAGTGTTTTCCATTGAAGGAGTCACCTTTTGGAAATAAAGGTCTTTTAATTAATGTGCTCTTGTGATGAATCACTGTTATGTTCAGTGAAAGCTTTTAAAAGTTTAGCCTTTTTTTTTTTTTCCCATTTTTAACTTCGGTGAATTGAAAAGTTGCCTTTGTTTGCACTGTTCGTAACCTGTTAACAGTATCTTTCTGGTAATGGGTTCCATTCCAGTGCCACATGATACCCCAAGGTAATAAATGGCTGGCTGTTTGTCTGCCTGACCGCTTTATTTTGGGAGACATGATTAGCTTGCTTTTCCATAAATACAGATTAAGCACATCACCTAGTCATAAAATTAAATTGACCTAATAAAATGCATTCTGGCTGGTGGATTCCTACTTGCGTGTTGAGTAGGAGCTAGATTTAGGAGGGACAATATTTGTAGGCTGCCTTTTATTCTCCTATCATCGTTTTTTGAGGTGTATGTTCATAGTTTCTCTATCTCGGAGAAGCAGCCTGCTTACAGTGCTGAGTTTGCCATTCTGTCAGGCTTTCTTTGCATTTTTTTCCTTGGCATGTTTTCCACAGTTTCCTTTGGATACTGTTCTGTATACAAAGTAAATTGTTCTTTGTTTTTTACTGATCTCAAGAGATTTAGTATGACATGGTACTCCATATGCATAAGCAAAAAAAGTTTGTTAAGCTTTGTGTAAATACAGCATTGACAAGCCATCTTCCATGCAATTATAGGATCAGAACTATGTCTCTAGGTAGCAGGTAAAATGCTGCTTCATATTCTTGGCAAGTAGCTGCTGTTAAGATGATCTTGTATATTTGCTGCTATCTAGTGGCATGAAAGGAAAGGTGCAATACAAGTGGTTCAGACTGCCAATTTCCAGGTTTTGGAGGGATGGAGAAGTGACTTAGTCATTCTTATTTTCCATAATACTTGGTATCAGTTATGCTTAGGGCATCCTGTGTCGCAAATATTACTAATTAAAGACACTGTAATGATGAAAAATAACCATGAAACCCAATCTTACCAACTGTACTGCAAAATTGGAAAGCCAAAGCAGTACTTCAGAGGGGCAAAGGTAAAATTTAAGGTTTTAGATGAAACAGTGGCATGTGAAGCTATAGGGATTAGATTAATAGAAAACTAGGAATGTATTTATATTTTTCTGTTTGTATAAAGGTAGAAATATTTTTTAATTCTTTCTGTTTGTCAAGTCACTGAAACTGTTACTAGGGCTGTTTAGTCTTGGTACAGAAAAATTCCAAATAGGTTGCAGGTAAATCTGAATTAAATGTATGTATGTTTAGTTGTGCAAATAAACGTTGTGTCTCTTAATTTATAGAAAAAACTGTAAATTTTAAGTGTTCTTAAACACAGCTTCTAATATGGCAAATGTTTTGTACATCTACCTCTGTTTATTAAATATGTTGAGAATTTTTAGATTTTCAGATTTTTTCGTATTTGTTTCCCAGGGAGACCTGAAAAATGTAGTGGTAATAGAAGAAAAAGCAGAAGAGGCAAATGTCAAAGGAATTCCAGACTTCTGGTTTACCATCTTTAGGAATGTAGATATGCTAAGTGAATTAGTACAAGTAAGTTTTTCCTCTGAAATTAATAATTTTTGTTCTGACTTTAAACAAATTGATAATTAATACTAAGTGCTTATGGAATGTGTGTGAGATACCAGATCTTTGTGTCTTCAAAATCCCTAATGTTATTCCTAAAGATGCTTGAAAGTTTAATGAGGGACAAGCAGAATAGCTGACCCAAAGTGCTAAACACTGTGTGGATGTTTAAGAAAAGATCTTTTAACATTTGTTAGATAGTAAAATGCAAGTTTATGTGCTACTTAAAACAGCCATTCCCCTGTAGTTTTGTTAATTTAATCCATAAAGGATTATTTTGCACAGATATCATGAGCAGACACATAGATTGGTTGAGTTAATGTTAAGTAGCCTATGTGGTTTTGCCCTCAGTTACATTAATGCTTTTGGTACTGTTAAATAAGAATTCCCTAAAGTGAATCTTTTGATGAATCTTACCAGCCATAAATATCCTGAAGGAATTTTATTTTCAGTCATGTTCATGCAGCCTAGCATGGTAGCAGCTTTATTTATCGAAGGTGAGACCTAACAACTCAGAATTTGGCACAGGGTATTTACAACTGCAATTAAGAAATTTGGATCAAAATCTGAACTTTGTTGAATAATTACAAGGTTGGTTTGTTCCTTTTTTCTTAAGAACAGGTTGAACAAGCAAGATAGGTAGCTAGGTTAAAATTTTGTTCTTCTGAATATTGCCTGCTGAATAGGATTTTTATTTTTTTTTTTTTCCTTAGGAATATGATGAACCTATCTTGAAACATCTGCAGGATATTAAAGTTAAGTTTTCTGATCCTGGACAGCCTATGGTGAGTTTTCTCTAGTTGTTTCTCATGAAGATTATAGTTATCAAGTGAACAGCATTTCAAAATTCTTATTCCACTATTTTTGGCTGGTGTGTGTGTGGAGCTTCTTTGTAAACCAGCATCTTCATGCTTTCCTGAACCTTTACTCTTTCATTCTTAACTCGGACGTCCGTGGTATCATTGTAGTTTCTAGATCAAAATTCTAGCTGAATTCTGTCTAGTTTTTCTTTTCTTTTTATCTCTTAAATTTCAAATGAGTTACTAATAAAGTTACATGGCTGCTTTTGGTTTGAAATTGAATCGCAGAAAAAATTCTAGATGCTACTTGCTATACTGAATATAGTGTAGTTACATGACTTAATCAAAAACAACGACAATGGTTGCTGTGCCTATTGGAAAGGGTAGGAAAATATTAGGCTTTTGAAAGTGTACCTAATGAGTAAGTTTAAAAGTACAACTTTGTTTTTTTGTTATTTTTTTTTCCCAGAGATTGCTTTTCTGTTTAATTTCAGTGTACAGAAACAGATACTGTGTTTGAAAAGAAGCTGTTCTTTCGCTTATTTAGTTCATGCAGGCTGTACTTGAACTCCTTTGAAGGGGGAGGCAGGGGGAAAGGTGTGATTTCTTTCTTTAAATTTTATTGTTGTGGCTTTCTCCTTATGTTTGGTATTTTTTGTTTTGTCTTGTGGAGTTACAGTTTTCTGATAGTCTAAAATAAAGATTTTTTCTAAATAGCTTTAAGTATTATAAAGGTTGATAACAGCTGAAACTAAGTGTTTGGTTTGGGGTTTTGGGGGTTGTTTTTTTTTTCCTCATTGTTTTCCTGCTGTTAGTACCAAGTATACACTTTGATAATAGGTAAAGGAAGTAGTGTGGACAGAGAAGAGCACAAAGTAAAGTATTCTAAGAATACTGTATTCTGAGAAGTTGGTCATTTGTCTCTTGAAGCATATCTATGGGTGTTTGTGTGATTTGGGAATAGTTGTTTTTGCCTACAGCATTTTTGTGTTCTCATTCAGCTTTGTTTTACAGTACCTTAAGTTGAAGAGCTGCTCTTAAAACATCAGTGGATTTATCTTGTCTTGCACTGTTCGTAACCTCTGACAGCATGTTTCTGTGAATAGGTTCCATTCCAGTGCTATATGAAATCCAGTAATGGAAGGCTGACAAACTCCATGTCCCTTCTGTATTTGGAGACAAAAGGATGCCTTCCTGACTGCTTGAATTAAACCTGTTGTCCAGTTTGTGTGTGACTGTCTTGTCTGAAATGCTGTGGCTGTTGAAAATTGGTGCAGCAATGGTAGCTTTGTACTGTAAGAAGTTCACATGCCAGTGTGCAACAAATGCACTAATTCTGCTTGGGATTGGGCTTTGCCACTAGAAGATATATGTGATAGTTTGGAATTCTTTGACTTACTGTTGACCCAAAGTGATGAACTGTAGTTAAGGTCCTTCAAAAGTAGATTTACGTGGCTACAGTTGTGATGCTTCAAAGTTGTGTTTGCTGTAGCGTATATATAAACTTTTATCTGCATGAAACGTAAGTAAGTCCCTTGCTATTTTTTTATTTATTTGTAATTTTGTGAATAAATGTACATATGTTTGTATAAATGTAGTTTCTCCTTGTATGTATTTGGACATTGGGATCATTTGCTAGCATGCTCAGACCTGGATGATGCATCTGGGTATAACTTACCAGCTTGAAATAAGAAAGTTCTCTGGGGTTTGGGGTGGTGTTTTTTTTGGGTTTGGTTTTTTTTTTTGGTGGGTTTCATTTTTTTGTTTTGTTTAACTTAATGAGACTACATACAACTCATATTACAGGGAAACTAGAGAAACACATACTGCAAAGGTAAGCTGGTATCAAAAGGAAAGTTGTCCAAATAAAGACTACTGGAAGTGTCTCCTAATTAGCAGGGATAGAATTAAATACTGAAATGCAGTCTCTGCAGATATTTTCGTCCTGCTAGTCCTTGGGATCCTGCATGCTAGGTAGTGGCACTGGTTACCTGTTTACAACCCCACTGATGATTTGTGGGGTTATTTGGGTACAAATGGGTAGCTATGGTGGCGGTTGAGCTGAGGTTATAAGTCTTCCGCTGAGCATGTTTGCCAGAGAGATTTGCCTTAGCTGAAGACAGTTGCCAAACCATACTAGCTGTCTTGAATAGCTTTAAAATGGAAGTGAAGCTGAAATAGGCTATGTGAAGCCAACAGATACTCCTGTACACATCTAGTTCCAGTCTCCATCACTCCTTAACCACTATCTTTTCAGATTTCAGTCATATGAGTTCATTCATGGGGTCTTAGGCTTAGGGGTCTTTGGGTAATGAGTGAAGTATACATATCTTTGATGAATAGGCTTTTGTCCCTAGATTTAGTTACCCTGTCTGCACATGGTGGGCCTTCAAAAAGAGAGGATGGCAAAACATACTTGGGTGATAACAGACCATTTTCTGGCCAGAATCTGAAGAATGCCTGGGGAAGTATATTCAAGGCCAGTGTTTCTGGCACTCATCAAATCTGTTACGTATGCACACTAGGTCTGTGTCCTATGACATGTTGGAGGAGTATATAAGATATTTAAAGTAATGTTCTGCATGCTGTGGCTGTGCAGTATGTATGATGATGTTGGGGAAGGGGGGTTAACTTTCAGTCTCTCTTTGTTGTTGAACTTGCCTGGGGGTTTTTTCCTCTTTCCAAGAAACTAAGGTAGTGCTGATGAAAAGCTTTGTTTCCCCTGTTCCAAGGCAATTTTAGTTTTGTTTTACTTTTAAATAATTCATAGTTGATCCTGAGTGCAAAGTGGGCATATATAGCATTGTGTAAGCGGTTTTGAAAGCTTTACAGATTGGAAAATTTATGCGTTGTGTATGCTGCAGTTTTTCATAGCTGGAAACTTTTGTTCTCATGGAAGAAACTGAATTTCTGCAGACAATTTTCAGGTACCACAGGAGGCTCAAACATAAGGAGAAATACCTGCTTCAGGCTGTAAGCTGTCAAGACATATAATCTTAGGCTTCAATTTAGAAAGTCAGTGTTTGTCTGTGGGATTTTCTATTATCAGATGGAAAAAAAAAAAAGTCTGGCTCATGGTGGAGTGCACTGTTTGCAAACTCCTGCAGTCTAAAATTTTTTTAATTAGAAATAAAGTCTCTTTCAATTTCTTAAGGTCATGACATTGAATGATCAGAGTGGGGAGTAGCAGAATCTGATGGTGTTAAGTCTTATGTCAGAATGACTTCAAAATGAGAACTTCATCACCATAGTCGAAGATGGCTAGGCTTCCATAGACGATGATACCAAGACTTTTCTCAAAGTATTTATTTCTAAGATTGCTTTTAAGACAGCAGTTCTATATGTAAAGATGAATTAAATGTAACAATTATCTGATTATAATTCGAATGTTAATACTAGCCAAGGTTGTTCTAGCTTCCTGCATGTTCATAATTGGTTAACATGTTTCATTTCCTGCTTCTACTGTAGTTCAAAAGATGTGTTTGCCATCAAATTCTTACTTTCTCCTATATTCAGAGTTTAATGGTAATTTTGCTGGTGCACTTTCAAAGATAAATGTTAGTGGTAACATTAATGGAACTTTCTTCTAGTCTTTCTCATTAGAGTTCCACTTTGGGCCCAATGACTACTTTTCTAATTCAGTCCTGACAAAAACATACAAGATGAAGTCGGAGCCAGACAAGACGGATCCCTTTTCATTTGAAGGACCTGAAATAGTTGACTGTGAGGGGTAAGGAAAACTTGATATTTAAAAACATCTGAAATAATCATCCATTTTTTGAGATGCTGTTTTATCTTACTGTGATAATGATTAATGAAGGTAAAGCTTTTTGATGATTATCTTAGCTATAGCATGCAGAAGTAATATATACATGTAAATACATGTTTTAACATGGTGAACATTTTAAATCTTACACATTTCAAGTTCAGTAATTGCTGATGAGGTAACAAGCCTTTTATTTCCAGATAACTAGGTAGATTGATTTTAGTAATTACATCTCACAGACCCCCATCCTCAGTCAGAGAAGTAGTCTTAGACTGTTTTGGACTCTTGCCCATCTCAGCAGGATTTATTCCAGCAGTACTTTTGAATTTGGCAGGGTTGGGTGATATGTGATCAGGTCTTTCAGCCTGTTTTGAGGCTGAAACATACTGGCCATGCAGTTTGGTTCTGGCAGTTGTGGCTAATGGAGTAAAAAAATTACTTTTTTTATTTTATTTTATAATTATTTTTTTTTTTTTGCAAAATATGTTCAGAAACACTGTGGGATGGTGAATTCTCATGTCTCTTCTGGAAGTCTAGTGAGTTGGACACCACATGGGTTTTATTTGGGTAAAATATTGTTCTGTCCAACATAACCCTTTCTCTTCCCCTTTCTCTGGTCTATAATCAGTGTTCAGTGCTGCAGCAGAGCTGACCCAACTGAAAAATGGTTTTGAACCTTAATTTTCTTAGCTTCCTTGATGTTTTCTCTGATGGTTTTGGGTGCGTTTTTTGTTTGGTTTTTTTTAACCCCTTCAAGGATGTATTTCTGGGTTTTGGTGGGAGGCTTATTTTTGTTGTGTTTAGGATTTCGAGGGCTTTGGGGTGAGGTTGGCAGTGGAGGTTTTTTGGGTGTGTGGAGTTTTGGTGGGTTTTTTTTTCTCTTTTTTTTTGGGGGGGATGTTTTTTTTCTGTTGTGGGTTTTTTTTTTTTGGTGGGGTTTGTCATTGGTTCTGGGGGGTTGTATGATTTGATTTTTGGTGGGGGGTTTTTGTTGTTTCGGTTTGGTTTTTTGTTTGTTTGTTTTGGGGTGTTGTTTGTTTTTTGTGGGGTTTTTTTCTGTTTGGTTGGCTTTTAGTACCAAATACTTATTTTCTTGAAGGCATCCTGGCAATCTCAAAAACTTTTGGCTTTTAGTGCTGTATGTTGGCTTTTGAATTGAATATTCACCCACAGTAAGGGAAGATGCAGCAACCCTTGATGAGAGTTGTAGATACTGGAATAAGTACAGCAGGAAAATATTTCTATTGATGTTTTATACGGGTTAACTTTAAAAACTGTTGACTTTGACTATTTGTCTATAGGACAAGGTATTTTGAGTCACATGAGTAGTACTGTGACACCATTATTTCCATTAGGAGAGAGCTGTCTGTGTTCACAACTCATTCTTTGCCATGTGCAGTTTTGGGTTATACTGTAGGTGAATGGAGAGAGACTTTTAATTGAGATAAAGGTGTCAGTTTGCACAGTAGCAGAAGGGAACTGGAAAGTAAGCTCTTTCTAGCTTGCTATATGTTACTGCCAAGTCAGTCTGAGCACTTGCTTTGGTAGAGCTGAAATGTGCCTCTCCCTGTCCACTCTGTGTGTTTTATTTTTAGGGTAACTGGATGCTGCCTTGATCTGTAGTGAGAGGACATAATGTATGGTTTTCTGCTCGTCCAGCTGTTGGAAGAATAATTCTTAACTGATGAGATTTTTCAGGAATAGCCTAAATTATATCCTTGGTTACAAAACTCCAGTAGTTGGGGCAAAGATGTATTAAAGTGTAGGGTGGGGGTAGTGATTACTATGTAAAGGCAAACTATTTAGCTTTTTCACTTAGGGGAAATGTTTCCTATGTCCAACATGCACATAGTCTCTAGCACTACATCTTGTCAAGTAGATTCAGTTAAGAGTGTGTAAAACTGGCTTTATCTAAAGAATAAGCAGTCTTACAAGTCTTGATACTTGTTGCTCTAATGCTTGGTTCTTTATTTTCACTTATGTCCTTTGCTGAAATGCTGTTTTCCACATGTTGCCTCTAGGTGTACTATTGACTGGAAGAAAGGAAAAAATGTTACAGTTAAAACAATCAAGAAAAAACAGAAACACAAGGGTCGAGGCACAGTTCGAACAATTACTAAACAAGTACCCAATGATTCTTTTTTTAACTTCTTCAGCCCAATAAAAGGTAAGCTTAGAAACTGAGAATTTAGGATCCTTAAAATATGTAGTGTTTTATTTTGATGTATTCTTATTTATACAACTTAAGCCTATAAATGATTTATGTTGCTGCATTGTATGTTTTCTTCGAACTGTGGGAAGGTAGCAAACTGCAGCCCATCCAAACAGATGATTTTATTCTGATGTTATTGTCTAGGATTTGGCCATTAGGTGTGCTCTGGTGAACAGGATTCATAGTATGAAAAGAGTCTCATGTAGAATCTCCTGAAGAAGTTGACTTGTTCTTACCACAGGATGGCTCCATGCATCAGTTTGAAATTTTTAACATGTAAAAGAAATCTTACAGTGTTGGTCAAGTTATAACATACCAGTTTAATTTAAACCTCCATGTTAAGTGACAGAAATTTCTGTGATATCTTCTGTGATTAATTGATTCGTAGTGCTCCGTATGTACCATCCTAATTTTCTTAGTTACCTAATGTTAGATGTGTACTCCCATACTTAAAATAATTCAGGTGGATTCTAAAAACACTTATTCATGATACATATACCATTGCACTCTTTTCCCAAACGTGAATGGAAGCAGCAGTTTACTTTGTGGACTTCAGAGATGTACCAAACAAAATGGACATTAGTTCTTGATTCAGTCATGGCTATTCTGAGCTACCTGTCCCTTGTAAATGCTGATGCAAATGGCTTTGTACATGGGGATAAGAAACGAGTGATAAGTGTTTCTGATGTTGGAGTTTGGTATAGAAATACCTTTTAATTTAAACGACTTTATTATTTATTTTTGTTACAAGTAGTTGCTGCTTTCAGAAAGGGTTGGAGATTTGCTTGCCCCATGATGGTTTTGTATTTCTTTTTTTTTAAATACTTCACATACTTTGGCAGTAGCTATATAAGAAAGTTATAAGCTCTACAAAGACTGAATTTCTGTCAGCAGTTGATGCTTGCGTTTTCAACTTGAGAAGAGACTGAGCCAGATTATAACTTTCACAGTAGGATCAGAGTAGATTCTGAGGTGGCACCTGATTAGAGGAGGAAAATATGATTTTGGTTGTGAGTTATACTGTTTGTTTGTTTTGGTTTATTATTATTATTATTATTATTATTATTATTATTATTATTATTATTATTATTATTATTTATTATTATTATTATTTCTTTTTAAACAAACAAAAGCTCGACCCTCTTCCGTACTGGCTGCAGTACCAGGCATCTTCTCAAACAAGTGCATTTACTGAGGGTTTAAAATAAATTGGAATTGTCTTAAAGGTTGAATAGCTAGCTTCTGAAGGACTTTATAACTCCAGTATTTTCTAGTATGAGAGTCTTTGTACTGTGTTTTGTTGTCTTTAATACTGAGGTGGGGTAGATTATACAAACTATTCTAAAATTTACTGTCTTTTCTTTTTACAGTATCTGCTGATGGAGAGGCACTGGTAAGCTTACATTTATGAAATTTCACAGTCGCTCTTTGCCATACCTTTTTTGCTGAATATCTCCATAGTGACACTGTTTGGATTCTTCTGTTAAACTGCTTGTGTTTTTATTGTCATTTTTGCCTTCGAAAAAGCTGAGCTTTGCCTTGTTAAATTGGAATATATTGTTGCCTTCTCTAATGTGTTGTTACTTTGCTGTTACACGTCTTGCTAATCCAATACATCTGTAATAATCACTGCTGGGCAGTGGTTATTTTCTCTAGCTGCTCAGTGCTACTGCGTGGCTAGAATCTGGCTTTAAAAAAAAAAATTAATCTGAAGCATTCTGAATGGTTCTGTAATGTCATGTGTCAGAAACAGCGAAGTTTATAGGAGCCTCTTCAATAGAAGTTGTTTCGGCAGGTCAGTAGCTTGCATATAGAAAGTAGGAAAGTGGATTTAGACCTGCCGTATTTCTTTATTGTTTTGAAGCCCAGTGTACTGAAAGTACATGTCACTTGAAGGTTGATGTTGATGCCAGTATGATGTTTCTCAAATCTGTAACTTTGAAATACTTGTGATATGCTACAGAGGAGCAAACAAATTTTTAGTAGAAAAACTGTCTTGCTTTACAGGATGAAGATTCAGAGTTTACTTTAGCAGCAGATTTTGAAATTGGGCACTTCTTCCGTGAAAGGATAGTCCCTCGTGCTGTGCTTTATTTCACTGGGGAAGCTATAGAGGATGATGATAACGTATGTATGCTATCAGCATTTTGCTTATTAGTCGCCATGTAGATAGAAACACTATCCTTCTTTTCTGATTAATGTGTAGTATTAATTACATGAGAATAGCAAAGAATCTGAAGAGATTCCTGTTACTAAGGAACAGGAGTCATTCAGTTGGCTATGAATTATTAATCTTTGCTTCTGGAAGTGGCTTAGTTTTAGTTACTGTCTTTGAATATGCTGTTACTGGAGAAGATTTATGCAAATATTAACAGGGCTAATAAAACCTTGGATTTGTCTTTCAGTTTGAAGAAGATGAAGAAGGTGAAGAGGAGGTGAGATGCATACTGTATCTTTTATAGATAACTAATTACCTACTGTGTTTTCGTTCCATAAATGGTCTTACATGGAACAGAAAATAGTTGTTCATAAATGCTCTTGTGTATGATACCTCTTTCCAAGAGAGTTCGTGACTTACTAAATCTGTGACTGTTTTGTGCTTTCCACAAGAACATTTATCCAAATTTTTCTAGTATTTTTAAATACCTGTTACTTACGCAGTAGTTTAATTTGTCTGTCAGCTTTTAGTTGTCATAAACTTGGAAAGACTGGGCCTTGCTAAATGTAAAGTAAAAAAGGAAAAGCATGCAACTGCTCAGGGAAAAGGCTTTATTTAGGCTGCAGTTTCTCATATACCTCAAGCTTTGGTCTATTTACAGTAGTGTTGTCTGAATACAAACACTATACCATTAAAAGGCTTTGCACAAACCCACTAAATGATACCATGATTAAATGAACTGATACCCTTTACAGGTAATTATTTTTTTGTTTTACTGCTTCTGCTGTAGTGTTCTTGCTCATTGGTTGAAGACACAACTGACTGGGAAGTTCACCATAGTAGAGTACATCAGAAGTTACCGAGCTAGGGGTCTAATGTAAGCTAGCATCCCTCAGCATGCAGTCTCTTATCTCTTTGCAAGCTGTGATACAGACTGCTGGGCTTGGGCTCTTGAGTGACTATAAACACTTTCTTACGGGACCTTGATAGAAGTGTATTCTTAATCTGTCTCCTGTATTTAGGTGTGTGTACAACAGAGTGCAAAAATCCTGTGCAGGAGTACATAGCTAGGCTGTAGTAATCCAAATAAACAGGCTCTTTAGAAGGAGGTAAAAAACCAAAGAACAAAATTAGACATATGTACTTACTGCCACAACTGTAAAATTCCAAATAATGTCAGGTAAAAGTTTAAAAAAATTGCTTAGAAACTGCAGCAGTTTATGTAGGAAGGTTGCCTTAAGCCATGCTGAATCTTTTAAATCTGTGTTTTAAAACTTCTTTTAAATTTTGTGCTTTAAGATTTTAATGATGCAAAATTCTTTTAATTCAACCTAAGTAGTTTTAATGTTAACATCCAAAACACTCTGGAATATAGTGGCAATATCATTTACTATTTCTTTTTCTCCATTACAAAAAGTTGCACTTTTAACCTGTTTTAATTTCTGTTAGTTTATCTCTATTTTGTCATAGGAGTTGGAGGGGGAAGAGGAGGGAGAAGAGGAGGAAGATGCAGAGAGTGATCCTAAGGTAAAATTTTTCTGTGTGCGTAAGTCATAATGCAGGCTCTAATTGTAAGGAATGTAACTAAGGTTATAATAGTTTGTGAAAAGATTAATAAATTAAACAAAAAAACACCCTGTCTTCTGACTGCAGTGCTTTAATCTTCTTCAGCACTCAAAATGGCTCTTAAATGAAAAGTTAAGTGTTTCCCCGAACTGAGAAAATGAGGGTTTCATCTTCCAACATGCACCAAGAAAAAGACGATTTCCAAACTGTGTGCCTTTACCTCCTAATGGTATTTCTGTATAGTACATATTTTTGATTTAGAAAGGTCATATTCAAGGATTTTGTAGCTGGACTTCAACTTAGAATTATACCTGATAAATGTCAACTGGCTTGCGTATTTTTCTTAAATTGTTCTTTTTGGTTGTCGTGATAGTTGCAATTTAGATTCCGCATGTCTGTAATCACTAGAAACCAAAACAAATTAGTCCCCAACTTTGATTTTTAAATTTTGAGACCTGGTTTAGAATTCAGACTTAAGGGTTACTGTTCTTGGGACAGTGATGACACACTTGCATTCATTTAGTTCTTAAAACACCAGCTTTTAATTTCTTATAAAAGGCACAGATGAAGAAGTGAAAGGCATGCGAAACTGCTTGATCTTTGGATGGAAGTCTTAACAGCAGCTTACCATGTCACTCTTCTGACATAATTTTATATATCTCATCATGTCACTAGTCAGTGCTTTTGCTACCATCTCAAGAGTTGAGCTTGGTTTTCTGTATACTAAAGAAAGCCTTTCTTGTGGAAAGATTGGGTAAATGGGATTAGAGTAGCAGAAATGAGTATTCTCACTCTGCTCTGCTGGATCAAAATACAGTGTTGGGACAGCTGAGAAACAGAATATTAGTTCTAAGTCAGAGTATGTTTGTGCGAAGTATCAAATATCCTTTTAAGGGATTTGGTTTTCTGTAGAAAAAAGCTTAAGGTATCTTGGAAGGTTATGGTTGTTGCCTCCTGTATTATTTTGTACATTTCACTTTTCATTTATGCTGACAGTTCCTTTCAATTTTTTCCCATTTAGGTGTAATTTAAGTCTGTTTATCATTCATACATTTATAGGTAAGGTGGAATTCCATTCATACCTAACTTCCAAGAGTCCCATTTTTAGCCATGCAATGTGGTTTGTTTTCTAGGGTCTTCTGGTTTGGGTTTGGTTTTGTTTGTTTGTTCCTTGTATGGGGAAAAAGAAGTTGGGGGTATGGTGACTTCAGACTTCAGGTTTCATTAGTAAAAACTAGAAATAAATGTGTATAGAGATGAATGCCTGTAAGTCATATAATTAACTTACATTTTTCAGAAAGACTTCTCTGCCTTCTTGGCACAACTTCTGCTTTGTCTTTGTAGGAGTCAAACTGTGTTTTATATACACACAATAAAAGATACTGGAATTTGTCAGACTTTATATTTCCCTTATTTCTGATTTGATGTTGCATCTTTTTACTGGTTTTGGTATAGTTGCAAGTTATTTTTTAAATGTGTCCTTTGCTCTTCTTGAACTCTTGTATGTCATCAGTTTGCTTAGTGTGGCTTTTCTAGCATAATTCTTATATATGTGGCCTGACAAATCCAGTCAGTCACTCTTACAGGCCTTTTCCTGAACACTTATGATTCTGAACAGGTATTGCTCTTCTAATTGCTCATCTGTCTTTTTATTTAAAAGAAGAAAATTAAAGTTCTCTCTGTTGAATGCTGTCATCTTTCACTTTTAATTCCATGTCTCATAGAGAACAATGTCTGCCACAGGCTCCATATTGCGTGTGCCCACCCCCCCACCCACTATTTTATGCTTGTTTCTATCTTTTTTTTTTTTCCTCACTTTGGTTACTTAGGAGAAGCTGTAATCTATCTAACTCATTCCCTCTATGCATAGATAGTGTCCTTCTCTGTCCTTGTTAAACTTCAGCGGTGGTTTTGTAGTGGGTTTTTTTTGTTGTTTTATTTCTGATCTGATATACTTTGAGAAGCCAGACATCCTGCCTCAATGTACTTGTACTCTTTATTCACCACAGTAGCAGAACATCTTTGTCACAACAGCTTAGATGTCATCCAGCTCCAAACTGTTAAACAGCTGTCTTCCTTTCTTACAATTAAACTGAAGTCAGTGGCTGACAGCTGGGGGGTTTTGGGTTTTGGTTGGTTTTTTTCTTTAAAGTCAACTTGGAATTCTGTTTTTTGTCTTCTAAGGCTCCTACCTCTAATCCTGCTTTTCTTCTGTTCATCCCATTTTCTGATCCTATTTCTCCCTGTCCCTTGCCCCTCTTTGCCTTTCACTTTTTCCTCTCTCTCCTCCCCCCCTCCTACTCTCATCCTTTTTATATCTAGAATAGATTTCATGTACACAAAAAGTAATTGTTGTTTGGTCTGTTTTCCTTTCAAACCCGATTTCTCCTCTTTGGTCACTTCCGTATTGCCACCTCTTTTATTGTTGCACTACATTTTCTACGTACATGTCGACACTGTTTGCTTTAACTTTTCTTCCTTCCTTCCTTTCACTCCTGTCAGTTTTCAATACATTTGACTTCAGTTAGTACCAGATCTTATATTTTATGTAAGTTGTGGCTTTGGAAGACTTAAGCAGTAAGATTAAGTAGCTTCAGAAGATGCTACAAAACTAGATAAATGTACTTCCATTTAGTACATTTTTCTGTGTTTGCATACCCTGTTCCTTTAGCTGCTTCTGTTTCACATTGCTGATGCTCTGCTTGAATTGAGAAGCAGCTGACATAATAGAGAATGCTGTTTAGAATTACAAACTAAAAAGCTGTTGTAGGGAGAGACTGCATATGCTTCGAGATGCTTGGCCTATCTTCTAAGTAACAGTGGTAGAAGGGCCTGTTAGCAGCAAATTCCTAGTCAGAACCTTTGAAACATTCTTTCTGATTGTGGAGGAGGCAGTTCAGACTGAGTTTACTACCTGAGTATGTATTTGGTAGCCGTGCTTTTTCTCATTCAGTAACATGGATTAGAAAATGAACAACAGTAAGGTTTAGCTTTAGGACCCCTAACTTGACCAGCTCATGGCAGGACATTTGAATCATGGAAAGGCTTTCTGTATTTGCTGAAAAGTATGTCAGCTTTAGTGCTTTCTGCCCACATTGAACCCACTGTTGGCAGCCAACTCTGTATGGGAGTTAGACGAGATCTTGATGGGCTGCCTGTGCTGCACGGCTACTTTAGCAAACGGGAAGCTTCTCAACTAAGGAGGTAAAGGCTCAATTGTTCTTTGAATCACCTAGGAATGTATCCTGCCTCATCTGTTTAAACCTTGGAGGTTTATAGAAATTCAGTGTCTCTTTCAACAGTAGCTCTATGTGAAAAGAAAAAAAATCTGGTTTGAAAGGATTAAATTGCTAAGGTGAATGGCATGGATACTTTGGTCTTATGCCCCCATCCTCTAGGATACCGGATCAATTGGATGAGTAGACAGCGTAGGCAATGTGCATGAAAGTCATGGAAGCCGTATTACTACAGACTTGCTATAATTCTCTGTTCTAACCCTATGATCCTCAGAAATTTTAGGTAGTGAAATCCTCTCTTTAAATTGGATCAATGTCATCTGTCCATTAGCAGGTGGTAATTGTGTAGCTGATGTCTGAGCAAGTGGTCTGTATGCAAGCTAATTAGCTTTAGCTTCTTGCGGTGTTCTCCTGGGTAATCAAATGCTAGAAGAAAAATGTTCATGTCTGTTGTAGGAAGAGTGGGTTGGGTTTGTTTTAATTCTGAGCAAATAATGAAGTAAGTAAAAGTAGGTGGCAAGAAAAAAAGCTGTATATTGATGCTTTTTAGCAAAGAGGAAAAGTAGGTGGGAATCTCACTTATTTAGCTTGTATATCTCCACTGGGACAGTGGAATCAAAGGCTTAGAGTTTAAGTTCCTTGCACAGAATAAGTAAATACTGTGAAATAACTTTAAAGATGTAATAAATAAATAAATCCTACCTCTTTTCCTATGAACTTAAGTCATTGGTCATGAATACTACAGAGAATCCCTTTTACAACAAGAATTCTTACTTGTCTGTGTTGCTCATAGTGAGCTTCAGTACGTGTGTTTGTGTCTAAATTTACTTTAAAATAAGATACAATTCTTCCTTACATTTGCCAGTTAAAGTCTTCCTGTTTGGTCTCTATTGCCTGGCCAATGCACTTTACCACCTTTCCAAGATATCTTGGGAAGTTAATTTAGGGAAATACAATGTGAATGGAAGTCTTG
This sequence comes from Loriculus beryllinus, assembly GCA_039877255.1. Classification (NCBI taxonomy): domain Eukaryota; kingdom Metazoa; phylum Chordata; class Aves; order Psittaciformes; family Psittacidae; genus Loriculus; species Loriculus beryllinus. The sequence continues at coordinate 10,179 of JBCJKH010047815.1, read as the reverse complement.
CTAGAAGGAGAAGATGAATAGCGCAGGGTGTATCTAAGGTCAGTGAATGGACTGGGCACCTTGGGAAAAGCAGGCTCAAGCTTACTAGCTGTGCCTGAGGGAATATGGATGTAGCATCTCAATCACACTTGCAGCTTGCAGTCTGGTCCCTGATCTTAGAGGAGCCAGTAGAGACCAAAGATAAGTTTCAGCATGCATGTACCTGATGGACAGTAGTAACTGGAAAAATTGTACTTGTCTATCTGTGCTTATATGAGGCCTGGTGGGTAGCTGAAGGCAATATGGAGTTCGTGTGCTGGCTTGTCAGCAAGAGGAGCCATGCTGTGCTATGAGATTTGAAGAAATTTGATTATGTTGGAATCTGTATCTGAGATACTGTCTTGTTACTTTATGGTCTGCTTTCATGCATATGCTCAAGGTAGATATGCCCTCAACTCTAAGCTAAAGATAAACTAGCAGTATTTCTCTGAGTTCTCCAAGAACTTACTCATATCTAAGAAACCCTTAAACAGTCTTTATTTTTTGTCTGAGAGCAAAAACTGAAAGGTCCTTAAAAAGGAACTTTGTAATCTCAGTGACTCAGTTTTTACAGGACAAAGATTTATACACACTAATGTGATGTAAATGTTTATAGAAACAAAGGCAAGTATAGAGAAGAGATAATGAAGTTTATCAGAAAATGCTACAATGGTTTTAGTTGACTGTTAAAATTTGTCTGGAATGGTTGCAGTGGTCAACCTAAGTGTGTGATATAAACATAGCAGGTGAATAGGAAGGAAGAAAGGAGGTGGAAGGATTTTTAAGTACTTTCTAAATAATGGGTTTGTTACTTCATTATGGCTCTTACCCAGAAAGCATGGGGGAGAGGAAGTGATGCTGTGCACTACTCTGCAGCCATGTTGACACAAAGCAGTTACAAGAAAAACAAATACTTTTGGAACGCTTTTTGATAAAAATGTTGTTCTTTGTCTGCCTTTAAGTGAAAAGGAATAGCATGCAACATATTACAAGTGGCAGTCACTCATTTTTTTGAGAGGGAACGGTAATTATGTTCTATGCAAACATATCCCTCTTATTAAGAGGGAATTTGTGCTGTATTTAGTCTCAGATCAGAGAAAATGAATTCACATCAGTGGTATCTGGAACCCCAGGCAGATGAGAGAGTACGAAGTTGAAGTTAGCCATATGTGCTGGGGGAGGAGAACCACAAGGATGAAAAGTCTGAAAAGCCTTTGGCATATCTGTGCAGAAGAAACAGTGTTCGGCTTTAATCCAGGCTTCCAGTGGGGATAATAGTGACCACTATAAGCTTACAGCATTTAAGGTGAAGAAAAGAAAAATAGTCTGGATTTAGTGCAGAGTATCCACAGCAGAACTTATGATAAGGAATCACAGCTGCACCTGTTCTTCCTCACTGCAGGCAAAAAGATAAAGTTGTCTTAGCTCTTGGCTGCTTTACATGTAATGAACTCTTGCATGTTTTACTTCTTTTACAACACATGAAGCTTTTTAGGATAGTTACGAAGAAGCACTTTATTTTGTGGTGAGTGACATTCAAGGTGTCATGTTTTATATGTGTATTTTTCTTTACTAGAACTCAGCAGGTTTCTGTGACTGCTGTTTGTTCATAATAAACTGTATTAAGAATGATCAGAGAAGCAAACCAGAAATACACTGAATAAATTACCCTGCTTTCTAAGAATCCTATTTTACAACCAGAAAAATCAAGAAGTGCAGTGTAAAACCTTAAGTTCTTAGCTGTTGGAGTACTTGTTCTCTTTCCCAGACACACTTCCTTTTGCCAAAGGGGAAGTTGTTTTACTACCTAATGAAGGGTTTTCTACTCTTACATATTCAGGTTAACATGTGGACTTCTTGCCTAGTGTTACATTGTTGAATAGCTACCTGCTGGTGATGCAGAACCGTGAAGAAATCAACCCATTAATTATTTTTTATCACCTTAGTTTAAAGGGCAAGGCTTCTACTGGGAAAAAAAAAAAATCAAATGTGCTGCAGAATAACCAGTCGCAGGGAGCTGCCTTACTCCCTCCTTGGAGTTAGTGAGGAGATGGCATTTCATTGTTAAACTGTTCAATAGGAACTGAAAGTCAAACTGAGCCTCTGGCTGGGGGGAGTAGAAGGTGGTTTGCTTTCTTGTTTGTCTGAACCTTGGTCTGCTAGGTGGAGCATAAAGAATGCAAATGTAGATTAAAAATATTATGGGGTACCAAGCAGCTGGGGGGAAGGGGAAATCCAATATACATGGTGACTGCTCTTCAGACATCTGTGGTGTAGCTTGAGTTTACATATAGCTTTTTTTATACATGCTAATGGAAGCTCTAGCTAATTCAAAACTGCATAGACAATTTCTTTTATTTGTTAAAGTGTTTTCTTGTATGCCATCTTCATTTTTAACTGTCTTGTTGTCTTTTTCCCTTTATACAGAAAGATTCCAGCCAACCTGCTGAATGCAAACAACAGTAATAAGGAAATACCACTTGGAAGTGATATTTGAACAACTCATAACAAATATTTGGATACCTGGCCTGCAGTTCAGGATATTCCATCGCTGCAGCACAATCTTATTAACAATGCTTAAAATTAATTTGTTTTAAAATGCATGATTTTCACTAACTTTATTGCTTAACATGTACAGTGGCAACTTCAATGCATTTGGGAAATAAGAGGTTTAAATAAAGCACACTCTACAGCCGTTGGTACACTGTAGCTATGTATGTCAATAGGCCGTTAGAGCCTTTTGCCCTATGCATAGGGGAATAGTCCAGACTACCAAGTGCGGATTATCCATTTTCTTGTCAAACATTGAAAATTGCAGAATAGCAACATACTGAGAAGCTAAAGTAAATGGATTATATGTCTGGTAGATGAAACAGAGCAATATGACTTTTTTTTGCCAGTTCCCTCCCCACTTTTTTAATGTTACTTGCAACCTACAAATTGAACTATTGCTTGAGCAGCTTTAAATGTCATATTTATTATCTCAGTAAAACCAATTGAAGTAACTTTACTTCATTGAAGGGGGTGTCATATTTGAGACTTAGTTGTTCATCTTACTATTTATTTATTCATGTTTGTAAGTACTTCGACAGAATTAGTGCTTTTTAATAGTTTTTAATATACTTGAAATCTTCATCTTTTGCATACAATATGGGTACTTGTAAAACAAATAATTTTAATTGGTCTCATTGTAGTAGTCTAGACAGAAGAAATGAACTTGCATCAAAATGACAACTCTTCTGGATGAAGATCAGAACGCAAAGGCAAAGCTGTTGCTGTTGATGGAAATGGGTTGCAGCCAAAGAAAATTTCCAGTAGTCTTGTTGCTTAGTGTCTAGCATGGAAGGACCTTTCACTATGAACACAGAAATTTATCAAATTTCAGTTCAATAAATCTGAAGTCTTGGTGTCTTACTTGCAACACTGAAATTATTCCATTCCACAGTTTTTCTTTAAAGCTCTGAAGTCTTCAGAACTACCTTTTGTTGTTGTGTGGCACTTCAGATACACGTTTCTAGTTTCAGCATCCGTTGCCAACCTCTGGCAGCAGTTGAATAGCAGCTGTATCAACACTGTGACCAGGCATGTAGAGTGCTCCAGCCTTACTTTACACATTTGTAACTTAATACAGTGTTTTCAATTTGTACAGAATAGATAGAATATTCTATTAAAGTTGTGAAATATGATTATTGGTGCCTGTCTGGTCCATAATACTTCCTAGGTTAAATAAACATCTCTTTCTCTTTGGTAGTGAACACTGCAGTGTTCGACGAAGGGCTGTGCCAGCTGTTTGGCCTCTTACAGCTTTTGTCTGAACATCCTGCTACATCCGTTGGTTGTCAAATGCCTAAGAAAAGGAGCCCTTGTAAATGCTGCATTGTGGAGTTCCTTGATGTAAATCAGATAAACTTGCTCCATTTGTAAGTAAATGGACTGGAATGTTTTGTAGGATTTGGGATTTTTTGAAGGTCATGTCATTATTAAAGATTCCAAGTGAACTCTAGTTTGATCATGGCTTAAATGAGGTGCTGGGTGGTGTAAACTGGTTTATGACATGTTAAGATATCCTTGTATCAATATCTTGCAGTCAGAAAATGCATAGTGTTGCCGTTCAGGTGATATAGTGTTAAGGCAGGAATGAGGGAAGGGAGAAAAGAGCGGGAATGGTGCTGGACTTGTATACTTAAAAAGTGAGTTTCCATAACCAGTCACTAGACTGTACTGTGTTATGGCAGGCACAGAGAACAGCATAAAGGCATGTCTGACAAAGGGAGGGACAATTAGTGGAGTTTGTTCATGTGCAGTCTGGTTAATAACAATGCCAGTGATGCCAGACACATCAAATAGAGGTATCTGACCAGCCTCTTTTTTAGATCAAAAGAAACTGAAGTGTAGTTCCTCCATCCTAAAGAATACTTTCCACTACATGGTTAAAGAGGAGTGCTGCTACCTGGAGATAAACATCTGCAAACTAGCACACTGAAGTAATTTATGTGCATGAATCCCAAAAGGCTTAACTTTAATTTTGAGAAAACGGGAAATTCCAGAACACAGAGAGCAAATGTGCCAGCATTCAGTGAGCGCAAATGAGATAGGTGGGTAATGAAGCTGCCTAGATGTTAGTCTTTGGAAGCAATGGGAGCTTTGAGCTGGGATTCATTAGGGCAGAGTTAACACCAGTTGACACAACCTAATGGGAAACAGATCTTGTCGAAACCCAGCCCTGTTCTTGCCATTACAGATCTAGCTGATAATGGTAAAGATGCGCCTTTCATAGAATTCTGTTTTCAGGTAGTTAGTTATAGACTTTGTCTACAGGAAAAGTAACGGGTATTTGAACAGCTCAGCTTGTTCCTTCAGCAGAAAAGAGTATGAAGAACTGATGGGTTGGTTGACAGGATGTCACAGCTGGACAAACCAAGGCTGGATGGTAAATACAGGGAGTGTGGATATGCAAAAAGAGATGAGAGTCATGAACTGTTGGAAAAGAGAATTAAAAAAGAATCAACATTGGTGTTCTCTGAAGACTGTGCCTTATGACAAACTGAGGGCCCTGTGCAAACCGAAGGTGGGAAGTTTTAAAAATGATGAGGTGATCCTGATAAAGTGAGTCTGCTTGCACATATGCCTGATTACCATCACAGCAGCCCGATAAAGAAAGACCTGTGAAGTTTAGTCTGTGGGAACATGCTCTTTTGATGCAGTCTTTATGTCAGTAGCATCTCATTTGAGGGGGGGAAAAAACCCCCTCCATTTCTGGGTCTGAAAGCTGAAGTGGTTGGAGGTGCTCCAAGCAAGATTAATTTGGCATGTCACCTGCTTGGGCTGCAGTGTGATTAACAGCTTCTCAGCACCTTGGTTGTCTAGGAAGAAGGCCTTGGAGGTACTGCTCTGCTGCCCTATCTGATACAGAAATGAATAGCAAATTTCTGCCTTCAGCTGAAAATCGGGGACAGTGTGTGACTTCTCAGAGGTCTTTTGCACAGTGCTAGGGTATCTTCCTGGGAACTTTGTGTTTAGGATAACTGAGAGCTTTCGGTCCAATTTCAGCATGTTCAGTTATCTGGGGTTTGCTATCTAGTTAGGATTTGTAGTAGCTAGAAAAATAAAAATGGTCTCTGCGTGTTTCCACTCTCCTTATTAAACAGGCTTTTCCTGTTTTAAAATAAAGGAGACCTGTAATAAATTCATGCTTGGTTAAATGCTGCCTTGATGGCAGTTCCTCAAGCAAATGAGGTCTCAACGGAGGAAGCCAGCTCAGCACAGTGCAGTCTGGAGGAGGCCCACGCTGCTGGAGAGGAGCGCCTAAGAAGAGGTCAGACTAGTTATGGCATGAGGAAATCGCTCGCTCCTTACGAGCTCTGTGATTCGGGAGGTGAGTTTAAGATGTGAGACATGCCCCGGCTGCCTGACGTTACACTGAGGCAGCACATAACCTTATGAACTTGGCTTGAAATTTGCAACTTCTGAAACATCTTAGCTTGAGCCTTTTTGGAAATAATTGCAGCTCAGCCAGAAAGCGGAAGAAACGTCCTTTCTAGTTGAGCCTGTAAGGACAAGTAGTGGATTATGCAGCCAGGTAGGGGACTTGCTTCCGCTACTGATAAAGCATGTATTATGTGCCCCAAAGCCTTGCTATTGCTAAACTTTGCCTGGTCCCCATGGCTTTTTTTGTCTACCAAGGTGTGACTTTTGGAAAAAACATGAAGTTTACTTCAGGCTCCTGCAAATCTCCTCTTGATAGATTGCTGTAAATGGCAATGTATTAAACAAATAAAATGCTGCATTCATGATTCTTTATCCTCTGCCTCTTCGCACAGATAAATACCAGTATTATTTCCCAAATAAAGTCTGGGAGGCATTGATTTAGTGTCAATATAGTATCTGCTCAGGAATCCTCCCCTGAAGCTGAAGTCCTCACATTTTTTGCCTTAGTTGCCCATGTTTTTCACTATAATCATTGTGCAGAGAGCTCTATTTCTGTAGCCTGTGCAAGGAAGAATCTTCATCCTCCCTTTCCCAAACAGCTTACAGTCATCACGCTAATAGCAGGCAGAGCTATTTTTTTCCATATGCTCATATTGCTGTCCTAAATACCTCCAGCCTCTTGCGGGCCAGGAAGCCCAAACAATAAACGCTGTAAGTCACTCCGGTTTGACAAACGTCCAAGAAAAAAAGAGAGAAAAAAATGGAAACAATAAAAATCCAAGCCTGTGTGCTGTTAATGAAGCATCATGTGAATGAAGCTGAGCTGCTTGCCAAGTGCCAGCCTTTGTTTCCAGACCAGCTTCCCTCTCTGCTTGTTCACCTCACCATTACACAAGCAAAAATGCACGCTCCACCCACCAGTGCACTCCTCTTGCACAAGCTGCCTTGCCTCCAGTTTTTACCGTGGGAATTCGGACACCTTGTGGGAATGCCAAACCAGGTTAATACAACCCAGCAAGCATCTGCTCCAATTGCTGGCGTAGCTCTGTGTGGCTCCCTGGCCTGTACAAACCTTCCTAGAGACAGTCCTGTGCTGCCAAAAGCCCCTTCTAGCAAATTCCACTTTCCCAAAGAGCCATTGTCAGTGATGCAGTGATCTCTTGTTGCCTTGCCCCTGCCTCACTGCTTGCCCCTGCCTCACTGCTTGCCCCTAAACATAACCCGTACCAGACCCATCCTAGCTGAAGAGAAGGGAAATGGTAGTAAGGAAAAGAATGTACTAAATACGCAACATGACCTTAACGGGGGAATATAATAATTTCCTACTGCTTGGGGCAGAAACTAAACAGCATGGGATGATGCTGAAAAAGAGGGGCCACTTGGTTATCACTGATGGAAATCTTGGCACTGTGCAAATATTCCTTGTGAGCTGTTAAACTGATCTTTTCGCAAAGCAAATTCACTTTGGGAGTTGTTGAGTCCGTGTTCAGCCACCTTTTAGGGGTGAAGGAGGAACTTGTCCCAGTGTTTTAGCATTAATACCTACTTGCCCAACAGTGGCAAGGTCACACTTAGCAAGGGTTTGGGACTTCTTTTGCTTTTCCAATATTATTTTCTATTTCACCCAATTATCTAATCTTCTTTCTTCCTCTTCATGCTCCTGACTTAAGGCACATTTCAAACTCTTTAATTTACCTGGACGGAAAGAGCGCGAGAGAAGGAGGGTTGGGCACCAAATTATTATTGGAGCTACTACCAAAGCAAGCTCCTGAAGCTGGCAATGGGATATAACTTGTTAGGGGAGTTATAGCACTTGCCGTAAAGGTCACGTAGAGCTCCTGCACGCAAGTGAATAGTTCAAGGTGTTTTGATGCAGAGAAAAACCAATTAAGATATAACTGCTGCTGACATTCCCCTAAGCCGTTTCATCTCTTACCTCTTCAAAAAAGCAGGGAAAAACAAATTATGTACTTTCAATCTGAGATTTATATAGGATGAATTGTTGCTTAGACTATGAAAAGATCAAAAAGGAGATCTTTGAAGGCAGAGATCACCTACAAAGAACACTGGATTGTTATTATTAAAAAAAAAAATGAGAAAAAGAGGTTAATAAGCACAACTCAGGTCGAAACATAGGTAAGTGCGGTGTGTGCAACAAAGCCTTCGCTGGGGCTGCTTGCTCAGGCATTTCAAAGCTGAGGGTAAATCACTGAGCCAGCATCTCATGCAGGAACACTTCATGTATATTCGACTCTGTGCTTGAGGACTTGGTAGAGCTTCTTTGGCTGGAAACTCCTGCGGTCATGGAAATGGCTTGGTTTGTGTCGGGATCTCCTGGCCAAAGAGAAGAGGGAATAGAGCCTTCCCTCCTGCCATCCCCAGATTCATCCTGTGCCTTTTAAGGGCTAGGAATTTCAGTCCATTCCCCACAGTGAGGCTGAAGAGGCTGCAAATGCCCTGGTTCATTTCAGACTGAACCCCTGACCTCTTGCTACTGTTATGGCTAGGACCAACAGGAGATGAGCACTCTGAACATGCACCCTCACCTTGCAGAGTGAGGTCAGTGTGGTTCCCAGAGCCAAGCAAGGGGGGGGACCACCCGTGTGGGCACTCCTGGCCCTGGCAAAGAGCAACCACCAGCTTTGAAGCTTCCCTGAGAGAGGGAGACCAAGAGGCAGAGTTGCAGCAGCCATCCCAGCTCCAGCCCAGTGAGCCCCTGGCGTGAGGCCTCTGGCCGGGATGGGGAGCTCTGCCCCCAGTCTTGTTTTCCATCCCTGAGCATCTCTCCTCTGTGCTTGGCCCTGGCTTCAGGTGCAGGACAGGAGAAGGAGGAGGAAGAGGAGGCAGCCTGGTCTCCCTTTCCCACCATGGCATGCAGCAGCCTCTCCAGCACCCAACCTCGTCAGTACACTGGGCTTGCTGGGTGCAAGGAGCTCACCAGCCGCGTTTCACCCGGGTCCGATTTCAAAGCCAGCCCTGATGAAGACATTGGGTGAAGGCAAAGCAAACAGACGCCGTAATTGCGGTGTGTGCTTTCTCATCTCCGTGGCAAGTTGCAAAATGTGCCTCCTCCTCCCTTGTCAGCCGGGCTTTAATTGGCTTTAATGAAGAGGCAATTACATGATTTCAAGTTTTAATTAAAGGGGGTGGTGATGCATGGGAGGGGGAGATCGGCCCCCTTCGAGTGTGTTGATGGCACCACAGGAGATCCTTGTTCATGGTGTGCAGTAGGGTTTGAGGGGAGGTTCCCCCATCATCCCACTGGGCTGGCAGGGCTTTGTGGGGGGCTCCGGAGTGACTGGTGAGAGCAGAGTGAAGCTGGCTGCCTCGCGGCTGTGCTGCTGGCACTTTCAAATCCCGCCCCAGCACCTCCAGGCAAGATACAATCAGCTTTTTTGGTGTTGGAGCCAGCACATCAAAGGGGCAGAGAACAGCTTAAAAAAAAACCAACCCCCTAAAGACCTCTGATGCCAAACCAAGCCCTCCCCACACACAGCACCAGCCAGAAATGCCTCCTGGATAAAGTACTGGGTGGTTGTTGGCAGGAGGAGGATCCGCTGGGGTGGGAGAGGTGTTTGAAAGCTAAAGTGGAACCACAGTTAGGAGCTCAAAGTCATTTCAATCTATTCAGTTCTGTTCTGTTCTAACTAATGCCAAGCAATGGGCAGCTGTCCTCTGATAGTGAGCACCAAGGTGGGACTAACACACCCAGCTCACGTGTGCACTTTTCCTGTAGGCATCACATTGCCTGTCTGTCCTAACGTGTGACCAGGGAGGAAAAACCGGAGGGAGGCATGTGGTAGAAATCTCCCTTGGGAAATGGTGATAATTGCAGGGGATGAACTGCCGGCTTAGTGCCACAGTGCCTCTACGTTCTATTGCTCTCTCTGACAGCCAGGAGGCCAGAGATTTGGCCCTAACTCGATCCTCTGTGCTGGGATGTTCTTCCTCCTCGTGTTCCAATGAAACGTAATCGCTTTATGACTTCCTCTTGACAGAGATAAAAGAATTATTAAGAAAAGCACCCGGTGGCTTTGTGGCTGCGCTGTGCCTGCGGCGTTTCCTCTGTCCCTGGCCAGCACTGCTGGGATTCCCTTGGCTTTCAGAGGCAGGCAGCCCCGGGACCACTGAGCTGCCCGGTTGGGTGGCCAACGCTTCACTGCCCCACTCAGACAAAAACTGGGTGACTGTTGCTTTCTGTTCTTACAGGTGATCGTGGCATTAGTTAGCCAG